>APFE030930496.1:3136-13542 GCA_000404065.3 Pinus taeda
TATCCTATTAAACTGTTTGATTGAAAATGAGGCTAACAAGATCATGCAAGAATTTCATGCAGGAGATTGTGGTGGACATTTGTATTGGAAGTCCACTGTGGATAAGATACTGAGAGCTGGTTACTATTGGCCCACTGTTTTCCCCGATGTTAAGAAATTTACCACTTCATGTCATAAATGTCAAGTGTTTGAAGGAAAGAGACAGTTATTGCCACTGCCTTTAAGGCCTATTGCAACAAAGAGACCATTTCAGCAATGGGGTTTGGATTTCATTTGAGAAATTAATCTCTCATCTTTAGGCCAACATAGATGGATTCTAACAGCTACAGACTACTTCACTAAATGGATTGAGGCAATCCCATGTAGACAAGCAAATGATTCCACTATCATTCAATTTCTTGAGACCAATATCCTTGCTAGATTTGGATGTCCTGATAAGATAATAACTGAAAATGCTGCTACCTTTAGATCTAAGAAGATGGTCAGCTTCTGTCACAAATTCCACATTACTTTGGGCCATTCTACTACATATTATCCCCAAGGAAATGGCCTTGCAGAATCATCAAATAAAAGCCTTGTAAACATGATAAAGAAGGTGTTGAAAGAGAACAAAAAGAATTGGCATAAGAAACTTGTCAATGCCTTATGGGCAGATAGATTAACAACTAAGAGATCAATTGGGGTCAGCCCATATGAGTTAGTCTATGGATTAGAAGCCAAAATTCCTTCATCACTAGGGATCCCTGTTATGAAACTACTTCAAGAAAGTCAAGCTGAGCCCAATGATATGCAAAGGAGGGTGAATCAAATTATATGTTTACAGCAAACCAGAGACCAAGTTTATAACAAAGTTCAAATCTTACAAGATAAGCTCAAGAAAGCTTTTGACAGAAGGACCAAGGCTGAGGACTTCAACATGGGTGACAAAGTACTCAAGTGGGATTCAAGAAGAGAAAATAAAGGAAACATGGAAAGTTTGACTCCCTTTGGAGGGGACCATTTCTCATCCAAGCAGTACAAGGAAATAACACCTACTTTCTTAAGAATCTTGATGAAACTAATTTGGATGAAGGTCCTCTCAATGGCAGGATGCTGAAGCACTATTTTGACTACCTTCCATGAGTGCAGCATGGCTGCCCTTGTACATAATTGTATAGTTCTTTCTTTAAAAACATGTGAATAACTTAATTTTAGGATCTTGCAGAGGCAGGAAAAGACTGTGCTTCGGCAAAGTTTTATAAATGTGACAGTCTACAATTTTGAGGTCTCAAGGATGAAAAACTCCAAGTTTGGAAGCAGTAGCCAAAGGGCTAAGGCATGCTGACCTACTGTTCTTGGTCTTTCAAGAAGAAAAACCATCCCCATGTGGAGCCACTGTTGGATACCTATACAAATAGGTTTCATATTTCATGATTGGCAAATCCAAATGCAAAATATGCTCTGCTTTGCTGATTCAAAGATCCCATATTTCCAAGGAAAGGCAAGTTGTGTACATGCCTTCAGGTTTATTAAATTTTGATGGATGGTCCAACAATCTAATCTGGATCATGCCATGTTTCAATTTTCTGTTGTAGAATAGAGAAAGAAGTCTGTCCAAACAGCTTAAGCTTGGCAGATGACTAGCTAGGTAGAGAAATAAAGGTGCCCAACTGCTTAATCTGGGGCCTTGGAAGAAATAAGGGTAGATATTAGATAGGAGGGCAGTCAAAAGAAAAGAGGAAGATCAGGGTCTGCTAGTTCAAGTGCACCCACTTTAATGAAGAAAAAATGTTAGGATTACTAGGATGGGTAAGTAGTGCAAGGTTGCAGAAATGGAGAGCCAGCACCAATTGGCCAATTAAGTACAAAAAACTTATGCCACTCAGGGTGTGGGCATCAAAGAAAAAGAATGGAGGACAAGCACTGGAAGCATGTCTAACTTCCCCAGTTTCCCCCAAAAGTCATTTCTTACTAACACCCCCAAGGGCCTTGAGATCTGCTCTGGTCTCCAGTTCCACTCCATTACATCACAAACCACTTGGTCAAACCATGGAGTTCAAGCATGAAAAGAAGCCACATTTCTTGTGTAAAAACATCCTTTTTTCATCATTTTCATCTATCCTCAATATCCTAAGTCAAATTTCAGTTTAACTTGGTTTCACCCCTTCATTTCACCTCACAAACCATATTAATCACCAACCTATGATCTAGCACCCTAACTTCCCCCTCCCCCGAGTGCTATAGCCATATCCCTCCCTTGGGAAATATTAACCCCTCAAGGGTTAGTATTAGCCCTAATAATCCTCCTAGAAAACTATGGGTTTGAGAAAACTATGATTAAAGGGAAAAAATCACTTTCCCCGCCCTCATTTACCCTTTTCCCCTTTCCTCCGCCCTAAACCCTTTATTATAAATTTTTTTCGAAATAAAGGGCTTTTAAATAAAAGCGCGCTTAATAAACCTAAAACCCATAAGACTATAGTTTTAAACCCACCCCACGCCCATTTATTAAACGATTATTTTATAATCGGGCGGGTCCCCCATTATTAAACTGGCGGCACATCACGATCGCCGCCCACCGTCAGATCATCCGCCCCGCCAATCCTACGGTGGGCGGTCGATCCACCTATAAAGCTGCCCGGCCTTTTGCGTCCGGGGGATGGGCGGTATTGCCGTCGTACCCCCGCCATGCGTCAGGCGCTGGGGTTGTTCGCTGCCCCCCGTCCAAACCACTTACCGCCTAAAGGCCTGCCGGGGAGACCGCTTACCGCCCTACCCCTCACGCTGACGTCACGCACCCGTCAGCGTGACATCACCCCACTTTGCAGCCACCGCGCCTCCACGTCACCCCTGCCCTCCACGTCGCCCTATCCACCCTGCCACCGTGTCAGTGCCACCTGGGCACCCACGTCACCTGCCATGTCACCTTGTCCGTACCATGGGCCCATGATGACGTCAACATGACGTCATCACAAAAAGGCGCCAATATGCCAAAAATGCATAAAAAGGCGTAAAAAACTGTTATTTTGCATTATTCTTTCACAAACGCCGGAGCTCCTCTGTAAGCGAATTTCAACTTCCAACGGTCGAAAAGCAAAAGTAATCTACCAAATTCACTGCCGCCTCCATTGTCAACCCAACCACCTGCAATTCAACCAGTTCGACCGGTGAAAACGCCTCGCACGCCATTAAAACCAGGTATTTTGCCACAGGCGCCCTCTTGTCCACTGTTCTCCATAAAATCTTGTTTTCCTGCTTAAGAAACTCGGTTAAGGACCCACATTGTTGAAATTCACCCATAAAAATCTACCTAAGAAAGCTCTGAAACCCCTGCACGAAAGAAGTCCCAAGGAAACCCGTCACCCGCTGTAAAATCTACATATTTTTCACAAAAAGTAGCTAAAGAGCCAAGCTACAGGTAGAAGCAACTGAATTGACATTTCCCTCACCTCTGCTAAAGCACTCCTCTGCAATTAACCAGCTAACCAGCTCAAAAACACTCTGCTTCCTCAAAACAGAGTGCCCCACAGATTGAGTAAGCCTGTGACAGCCTCCTTAAACTGCCAAAACTGCTCACTGCAAACAGAGAGCAGTAGGCCATCCCTCATAACTCACACCAAGCTTGAAACACAGTAAAACCACCAGCAAGACCAAGACAATGGCCACTCCAGCTGCTCTGGATGTTCTGCCTATAAATCCACCCAACAGAGAGCTAGAAGCTATACCATTGGTGGACAGTGATGCCCTCATCACAGACTTTGTGGCAGAGAGAAACCATTTGCAGACATATTTCCAATTGAGAAACAGTCACTTGGACAGCAGTGACCTGTATGGGGTCTGGCAATCTAATCTACCCACTTACTTTCTGCCTTCTGTCAACATTTTCCCTGAAATCATCCACCTATGTGCAGAGAACTATGACCAAAAACTCAGGGCTGTGAAGTCTCCATCTGGGAGCATCCTCTTCTATGTAACTCCAAACTCCATCAACCAGATGCTCAACTACAAATAGACCCAGTTGCTATACCCCTTCTCCATGAACTATTTGCTGGATGAAGGCTCCAGACTTTCTGATTCAGACATCACTACCATAGCTAGGAAATTCATGAAAACAGACTGCCAGCCCTCTGGGCCACCTCCTTTCTCCTATGAAGATTTCAATGAGGTTGGCAAGCTGCTGATAGACATGCTGACCTCTGTGCTGGGGTTCACCACCAACAAACATGTTGACATAACTGTGCTGGTCATGCTCTCTGCATACAGCCTGATGAAGCCCCCTGCCATGAAATACAACTATGCCAAGTACATTGCCAATAAGATACATGATCAATTGAAAAGGCTGGACAGGGAGTAAATATTCAGATATTCCTCATACATTTATCACTTATTCTTGTACTACCAGACAGATAGCTTCCAGTGCTCAATCAAGAAGCTAGACTCACAGGGTGAGAGAAAGTTTGTGATCTTCTGGTCTTCAGTCTTCCATCAAGTACAGAATTCCCCTTACTCTTACTGTGAATTCATTGATCAGTTTGTATATCCAGTTACATGCCTCTTAAAGAGGACACCTCCTATCAGATTGTCCAAGGATATGCAGAAGATCTTGCAGCTATCCAGAAGCTACAAGATTGGTGATTGGTACTTGTACCAAAACCACACTGTCATAAGAATCTATGGCTGTGAGCTCTGTCCCTACAGGCTCCCAAAGTATGTCCCTATGAGGCTATTTGCCCTAGAGTATTATAGACAGCTTATAAACTCCGACCTGACACACTTTCACAGTGCCAAAAAGAAGGCCAACCTGAATTTCAGGGATCACTTAGGCCCATTCACAATGAACAAAAAAGATGGTTGGCAAGAAGATGACCAAATACTAGGACAGCAGCTCAAACTTAAGAGAAGCTTCTGGTGGGTCCCTTATGACCCTGAAGGTTTCATCAGTGCAAGGAGGGTTAAATATAGGCTGCTGGCCTATAAACATGCCCCACTCCCTCAAGTACAACATTTTGCTAATCAAGATGAATGGGTACCTGAATCAATAGTAGAGGAATTGACTCAGGAAGAAATAATGGAGAAAAATGTAAAGGACTTGGAAAAAACTCTTGACTTGGACTCTTGTCAACAAGTTTTCAAGCAACCGGTCCAAGTAGGAGAAGGTACCTCTACTGCCCCAACAACACAGGACATCCAGCAGGCTCCAGCAACAACAGCCACCACAAAAGGAAAGGAGAAGATGGATGAACAACAGGAGATAGAAACAGGGCAGCCTAGTACTTCCAAAGACCAGCAATTAGGACAGGCCCCTCCCCTGCAAACTGAAAAAAGTCAAAACCCAATTTTGCAGACCCCTCTGAATGATGAAAGAGGGAAGAAGAGAGACAGAGAAGAAATCACACCTCCCACAGGGTCATCACAACAACCAGAGGCCAAGAGGCCGAGGGTAGACCCTGAAGCTGAAGGAGACATAAGTGAAGAGCTGGCAGAGAGCCAGAGCAAGGAAAGACAGACGAGCCATCAGACTGCCACTAGCTCATTTCAGCTAGAACAGGCTCAACAACATACCATGGAGGTGTCCTCCTCCAGACAGCAGGGTAAAAAGCCAGCCACAGTTAAAGAGGGCTTCAAGGAGATAAAGGCACAAAATGAGTTGCTAAGAGTGCAGCTCTATGAGCAATTCCTGAACACAACCCCAACCAAAAAGCAAAGATTAATGGCTGCCTTTGATTTCAAGGAAGAAAAGATGATCTTCACTCATCTAAAGCCCAAGGTTCCACACCCAAAGACCACAGCAGATTATTACAAAACTAATCTAGAGGTCTTTGCCAAAGACATACACCCCATGGACCAAATTGAGTTACACAAGCAAACTGGGGAGATGGTGTATGCAACACTTGCTGACAAGGCAATGCTGGCCCATCAGCTAAAGGAGTCCCTGAAAAACACAAACAGACAGCTTGATTTGGAAAGGTTGTCCTCCTCCGCCAAAGATAACAGAATAAAGACTCTAGAGGATATAATTATGGATTTGGGACATGATCCCAAAGATCCAAAGGGTGTTAGAGCCCTTATGAAGAAAAAGGAGGATGATATAGTTGCATTAAGGAAACAGGAAAAATTGCCTCCTACCATCCATCCTGACACAGCATAGCTTGCACAAGAAAAACAGGTGGACAATGCTATGGAGCTACTCCTAGTCATGAACCAAAGGATACTGCAGATGGAGACAGAGTTAGAAAAGGCTATACAGGACAAGCAAGGGGAATTTGCCTCCCAGCCACCTCAAACCTCAACAAACCTTCAATCTGCCCCTCCAGCACAAGTAGCAGCAGCCCCTCCTACTGCTCTAGCACCTACCACAGCCACATCAGCAACTGGAGCAACAGTGGAAGCCACAGCAGCAGCAGAATCCAGCCTGGGCATGGAAGAATTAATGAAAGTTGTTAAAGAGCTGGAGAATCAAGTCACAGAAATAAATGTTGCCAAGGAAAAACAGGCCAAGCTGGAGGCCAGTTATGACAAGTCAAAAATGACTGTGGCAGAAAAACAAAGGGAAATAAAGGCCCTGGAGGCCAAGGTAAAAACTCTAGAAAAAGAGTTGATGCTAGGCAATACCCTAGCAGAAATAAAAAAGATTATTTGGGCCAAGATTGGCCAATCTATGCAGGACCAATGGAGGTCCATTCAAGCAATTTTTGAACAGGTGGAGCTGATAGAGATAGCTCATGTAGAGATTCAGAGAGCCAGGACAGCCCTGGGAATAATGCCTGAGCAGGCCACCAAAATGATTCACTTTCTGAATAACCGCACTAGGGAAGAATTGGTTGCTCTACAAATAGCCAGTAGAACAGATACAATCCTCACTGCCAAAAAGGTACTAACATTGAGGAATTTCACTCAGACACTGAAGAGGAAGTGTCAGGAAATGAAGGTTGAAATAGATGATTCAGAGCCAAAATGGCTATTTTACAGGATAAAGGACTACCAAGCTTAGTGACTGGTACAGGACAGCTGCTGTCATATAATCAATATATGACAAGGGTCAACAACTATGTTGAAAACCAGATCACAGCATCCAGCAGCTCCACAGAAGAAGCAGGGCCTCCCTCTGGGCAAACCCTTTATGACAAGCTGGAGAATCTATTCTTTATAGAGCATGAAATTAATCATCTGTTTGAGGTACCTCCTAATTTTTATAGACACAGAGAGGCAGATGAGACAGTAGTTAAAATGAGAAGACATCAGTTACCCCCAGCTGATTGGTGGCAAGCAATGTTGGAAATTTTGCCTAGATAATTCCACTTTGCTTTTTGCCTTTTTTGGAGAAAGATCAGCATACAGGTCAGCAGACAGGTTAGCATACAGGTCAGCAGGCAAGTCAGCATACAGGTACAGCAAACAGCATAAAGATGACTCAGCAATCCACTCAAATATCAAGCCAAAATTAACGCAGCATTTAAAGCACTGCTACCGCCTATTTTTCACAACCAAAAGTCAAATCTGTCTGACAAAGGAATGTCGGCTATCTCAGCATTTAAAGTTACATTTATGTGTCATTTACTTTTTGTAAGAGAGTTGGTGGTGCAATTTATTGCACCATAACTCTCCACTAAGATATTTTATACCCTATTTTTCTATATATATCCCCTCAGATAACGCATTGAGGGTCGGGTGTAATACAATTCTTCCCGAAGAGCTCTGTTGTATACTGAAGACTTTTTGATAATAAAAATTGCTGATGGAGATTGCTGGTTCCAACGCTGTCTGAAGATGGATATGTAAAGCTTTGTGTTGTTGCAGAATTCCTGTGTCATTTGCTGAATCAATAAGTTTCTCTTAACTGTGTATGTGTTTCCTGTTTGTTCCATAACTTTTGTGTTTTCAAAATCTTAGTAAGTAGAGAAAAAGAATAGCCTAGGATTTGTTCCAAACACCCTATGCTCAATCTCTATTTCTAAATATGTTTTCTGCTGGATTAGCCATAGATATGAATTCTTAATTGCTCATGTCTAAACTTATCCTAACATGGTGAATACTATTTAAGAATTCTCAACTGCTCTTAAGCATTACTTTCATGTTTCTTCATTAGCATAATGAAAGATTCTTAACTGCCTTTCACTCACTAAAATCCCCATTTTTCACCAACAAATCTGATATATTGATTCACACATGCCTAACCTGCTCTGCAACAACACTTTGTCTTCACAGATCCACTTTCAAAAGCACAAATATCTCAACTCCATTGCCCAATGGAACAAACTGTCATGTAAATCTATACTTCAGTTCTAAAAGAATTCACCAACCCACCAAATTCAAACAAACAGTGCATCATAACTAGTCTAAAACACTCGTCAAACAAAGCTAAACTATAAAGAGAGAGCCCTCTCTGGTTACAGGTACGCTAGAACCTGTAACTACAAGATTGGTCAGTGGTTACCTCGGCCGTATTCCCTTTAGGGAGCAGGGAACAACCTGAGTGATAACATCAATGGCGACTCCGCTGGGGAATTTATGTCAAATACCAAGTGAAAAGAAATGAGCTTCCTGTTTAACAAAATCCTATCATAGGGTGTTAAGGAAAGAAAACTCAGAAGCTGGCTCCAAAGAAGAAATCTCGTTTCACTAGGTCCAACCCTGACCCTAATCCCCCAACTATCTTTGAAAACCCCAACTTAATCCCCAAAATCCTAAAGAAACAAGAGTAGCTAAGAGGGCTTTCAGATTCAGATACCGAGCCAAATCAGCAGAGCTATATTCCCACTCCTGTCAAACCATCAGTTCATCCTCACCCTACCCCAGGATATCCTAGCTCTTCATCCACCTCCCAAGGTAGTTTCCCCACTCCCCCATCCCCTGCACACCTCACTCCTCTTGTCCCTGTTATCCCTGTTGTCCCAGTGGTCCCACTCCTTCTTGGTGCCCCTTTTATCCCTGCAAATATTGCCAGATATGCTCCTTTAGTCCTGCCTGCAAACCCAGGGGCAATGCCCCAAGATTATCAAGGAAAAATCACTTACTTTGATGGAACTGGCACTTATACTGCCCAACACCACACTAAGAGGATGCAGGACTATTTTGAGAACTATGAGATTGATGATCAAGATGTAAGAATGAAATTTTTTGTGCAAAGTTTGATAGGGGATGTAAGGAATTGGTTCAGATCTCTGGCTGCAAATTCTATAGTCAATCCTAATGCCTTATACCTAAGTTTTTTAAACAGGTGGGAAAAGAAGAACGAACCCCTTCACATACTGATAGAGTATGATAATCTGAAGAGGGGCCCACAAGAGACAGTTCAAGACTACTGTGCTAGGTTCAACAATTTATATAATGCTATCCCTCAAAACTTGAGACCCCCTCCTGATCTAGCCTTGATCAAATTTCTTGATGGATTTGACCCAGACATGGCATATCAATTAAGAGAAAGAGCACCTCCAAGTCTTGCAGACATGCAGAATATAGCTGTAAGTGTAGAGGCAAATCTGATTGCCAAGAGAACCAGAGCAAAAAATGAGAGGAGAATAACTTTCAAAGAATAACCCTCAACCTTTGATCAAAAGCTAGATGCAATCATGAAGGGAATGGAGAGGTTGGGAGATAGGGTTGAGACGATGGAGAGAAAGTCCTCTTGGGAAGGACAAACAAGCAACACTACAAGGAATCCAAATTTTAGGAAAAACCAAAACCCAAATGCTGGGAGAACTAGTCCTGATCAGAACATCAGACCTCCATTTCAAGAGAATATTGCAGAGGCCTCAACCACTAGTGAACAAATAGAGGATCCCCACATCAACTCAATAGATTTGGATAGTGTAGAACAAGTATTCTTGACATAGGACGATCAACAAACCCAAGAAGGTCAACAAGCACAAGAGTACAAACAATTCCAGGCAAAATCAAGTGAGTCATTTGATTTCAGAGAAGGGTATGACACATCAGTCTATGAAGTACACAAACAGTACAAACTAAGAAGTAGAACCATAGATGTGCCTGAGAATACCAAACAAGCAAACAATAAACAGCCCAAGAAATCCAATGACAAAGCTGTCTCAGCAGAGTCCTCAGATAAAAAACCCCAAAAAGAGATTACAGTGGAGGATGTATCTGACATACAGCCTCCAGTAAAACCTACATCCAAACCCCTTCTTCCAACAGAGATTTTGGGCAAACCTCTAGAAAACACAGCCAGCCCAAACTCATCCCAAAGTAATATACCTATTCAGGACATGCTCACCCAAAATTCAACAGAAAAGGAAAAATTTGCTGCTCATAATCTAAAGGTTCAGATGGAAAAACCCTTCAATCTTGAAACAGAAATTGGAAAACTGAAAATTGCAATCCCTCTGTCTGAACTAACCAAACATGAGGTCTTCAGACAAAAAATTAATAGATCATTGCAAGTACCAGAAAATAGGGATGCAGTAAACATT
>APFE030930498.1:0-17926 GCA_000404065.3 Pinus taeda
TCCAATGGGCAGGAAACTAAACAGTTGACTCTTTATCCTCATGCCACACCCATGATTAATAACGATAATTCAATATGGGTAGACTATGCGGATGAGGAACCCCAACCTATTTTAACTATCAGACAAGCTTTAACTCTCAAAAACTCAACCGAAGATGAATTAATCAACAACTTTATTTCTGAACCTTCTTCGGTTAGCTCAGAAATACATAATCACCTCACTACAATCCTAGAATCAGAATCCCAGAACAACCTTGAAACTGAAAATTTATCTCAGATACTAGCTGGCAGTCCTTCCAAAAGTATGACAGTAGAAATCGAACCAGGTAAAACATTAAATATAAATCCTAACCTAATAGATGATCAAAAACAACTGTTAATGAAGCTACTTAAAGAAAGGGATTTCCCCTGAACTGTGCACTCACCGTATTTATATTAAAGATGGATCCCGACCAGTTTGTCAACCCCAAAGAAGGATGAACCCCAATCTAAGGGAAATAGTAGAAGAAGAGCTTCAAAATTTGTTAAATGAAGGATTTATATACCCCATATCCAATAGTGAATGGGTTTCTCCACTAGTAATAGTACCCAAGAAAAATGGGAAATGGCGAGTATGTGTAGATTTCCCTAAATAAGGCCACCCAGAAGGACCATTTCCCGTTACCATTCATTGATCAGGTATTAGATAACTTAGCTGGTAAGAAGTTCTTTTCCTTTTTGGATGGATTTAGTGGATATAATCAGATAAGGATTGCACCCCAGGATCAGGATAAAACCACTTTTACTAGCCCTTGGGGGACCTTTGCTTACAGTGCTCTCCCATTTGGGCTATGTAATGCCCCAACAACATTTCAGAGAACGGTCATAGGTATCTTTTCTAATATGATAAATGATTCCTTAGAAATTTTTATGGACGACTTTACTCCTTATGGAACAACCTTTGAAGATGCTCTGCAGAATCTTGAAAAAGTACTTAAGCGGTGTATTGAAGCACATCTTGCCTTAAAATATCAAGACTACTACCGAACATCAAGACTACTACCGAACAAGAGAAAGGAAGGAAGAATTGCTTAAAATGGTTCAGAAGGAGGACGAGAGCTTAGAAGATTTTGTGGAAAGACTGCAGTATAATCTGTAGAGGTCTGACCACCCCAATATGAGTAAAGATATTCTGAAAACCATATTGCTGAAAGGGGTAAGAGACGACTTCTTGGAAATGTTGAACATGTTGGGAAAAGGGGACATTTCCAAAGAATCATTTGATGAAATTATCAATCTCTGCATGAGATGCTCAAGAGGAGCGGGGAACAGATCAAAGAGCAGGGATAATGTGTATTCAAGAGATCAGAAGTCAGCCAGTGGAGGAGAAACAAGAGCCGAAATAGGTAACTTATTGGAAGAATTTAAAACTGAGATGCTAAGCTCTTTTGCTTCACAAATTGATGCTCTGCAAGTTAAGAAGAAACAGGCGGAAGCAGAAGCTGCTCTAGCTATTTTCTGTTCCAAATGCAGAGAAAAACAACAACTCAGGGAATGCCGACTGGATAAGATACCTATCTGCACAATCTGCGAGAAGGACCATGAAACCCAGCAATGCCCCTCTCTTCCTGGAATCAAAGCAGCATTGCAGACAACTGAAGAAGAGGCTGAAGCAGTGTACCTGATGACACAGAGGAGGCAATGGCCACAAAGACAAGGTATGAGCTCTAACATAACATTCAGTCGTTGGAATAATAATTCTCCTTTTCAAACAAACTACCCACCCATGAACCAAATGCAGTACCTACCCTTTAATACAATGAATTTTCCACTTATGCAGCAACCAAATCTTCCTTTTCCTGATCCTACTATATGGAATCCTTGGGCTCCCCATCAACCGTATTTTAATCAATGGAATCCAAACTGGGTAGCCCAACAGATACCATTTCCTCAACAACAACAGTCTCTTTCCTTGCCATCCAATACTCCGCAGAATAACCAATCAATGAGACCCCAACTGCCTGTGCAACCTAACCCCAATCCAAACAATAATAAAGCCTTGCAGGTAATCGATATTCAAAGTCAACCTGTCCTCCCTATGCAATGTAATGATATCCATTTACGCTCCGGGAGGATAGTTGAACCCATCATAGATGACATTACTGACTCTGAAAAAGAAGAAACTAGAAAGGAAAAGTCATCCAATAAAGATACTGAAATTCTTGAATCATCTTCTAACAAGACTGTCCAAACAGCAGAACCACCCTTCCCTGAAAGATTGACTCTTAATAAAACGTTTGAGCCACCAGCTTTTAACCTTTTAGGAGAACTGCAGAATTTATATGTCAAAATCCCATTATTGCAAGCTCTAAGATATGTCCCTATCTACACCAGAACTGTTAGGGATATTTGTGTCAGGAAGCCTGGAAGGAAAGCCAAGGAACCCCTCACAGTTCATGTGATGGGAGAACTGACTGCTTTGATGACAGAAAAAGACCCCCCTGTGAAATATGGTGACCCTGGTCACCCTACAGTAACAATTCAGGTCGGCAAAACCTTTGTCTCTAAAGTTCTAGTGGATCTGGGTGCTGCAATAAATATTATGACACGTGAAACAACACAATTACTGCAGTTGAAACACTTAATTAGGGAAACTCCAACCATTTTAGAGCTGGCTGACCGCTCTACAATTAAACCTGAAGGAGTGATCAAAGACCTGGTAATTTCTGTAGAATCTTGGAATTACCCAGCCGACTTTGTGGTGTTACAAACTAAAACAAAGTTGGGGGGTCATCCATTAATTCTAGGAAGACCTTGGTTGGCTACAACAGATGCTTTCATCAGCTGCAGGTCTGGATCAATGACAATATCCAATGGGCAGGAAACTAAACAGTTGACTCTTTATCCTCATGCCACACCCATGATTAATAACGATAATTCAATATGGGTAGACTATGAGGATGAGGAAACCCAACCTATTCTAACTATCAGACAAGCTTTAACTCTCAAAAACTCAACCGAAGATGAATTAATTAGCAACTTTATTTCTAAACCTTCTTCGGTTAGCTCAGAAATACATAATCACCTCACTACAATCCTAGAATCAGAATCCCAGAACAACCTTGAAACTGAAAATTTATCTCAGATACTAGCTGGCAGTCCTTCCAAAAGTATGACAGTAGAAATCGAACCAGGTAAAACATTAAATATAAATCCTAACCTAACAGATGATCAAAAACAATAGTTAATGAAGCTACTTAAAGAAAATAAAGAGGCATTCGCTTGGGATTATACAGACATGAAAGGGATTTCCCCTGAACTGTGCACTCACCATATTTATATTAAAGAAGGATCCCGACCAGTTTATCAACCCCAAAGAAGGATGAACCCCAATCTAAGGGAAATAGTAAAAGAAGAGCTTCAAAAATTGTTAAATGCAAGATTTGTATACCCCATATCCGATAGTGAATGGGTTTCTCCGCTAGTAATAGTACCCAAGAAAAATGGGAAATGGCAAGTATGTGTAGACTATAGAGCCCTAAATAAGGCCACCCAGAAGGACCATTTCCCGTTACCATTCATTAATAAGGTAGTAGATAACTTAGCTGGCAAGAAGTTATTTTCCTTTTTGGATGGATTTAGCGGATATAATGAGATAAGGATTGCACCCCAGGACCAGGATAAAACCACTTTTACTAGCCCTTGGGGGACCTTTGCTTACAGGGTTCTCCCATTCGGGCTATGTAATGCACCAGCGACATTTCAGAGAGTGGTCATAGGTATCTTTTCTGATATGATAAATGATTCCTTAGAAATTTTTATGGACGACTTTACTCCTTATGGAACAACCTTTGAAGATGCTCTGCAGAATCTTGAAAAAGTACTTAAGCGGTGTATTGAAGCACATCTTGCCTTAAGTACTGAGAAATGCCATATGTTGATGAATGAAGGCATTGTATTAGGCCACTTTGTTTCATTATTAGGAATTCAAGTCGATCCTACAAAAATATAGGTAATTTTGACCCTCCCTATTCCCAAAACCCAGACAGAAGTAAGGAGTTTCTTAGGACATGCAGGGTACTACAGAAGATTTATCAAAGATTTTTCTAAGATAGCTTCCCCTCTGTTTGTGTTATTAACGAAAAACGCTGAATTTAAGTGGACTGATGACTGTGAAAAAGCATTTGATCAGCTTAAACATTAGTTGTCCATAGCTCCCATTTTGAGAGGACCAGATTGGGGACTCCCCTTTCACATATCCTTTGATGCCTCAGACACTGCCATTGGAGTTGTCCTGGGACAGGAAGAAAATGGTCTTCCCTATGCCATTTACTTCATTAGTAAAAACATGACTCCCGCAGAACTTAATTACACGGTCACTGAGAAAGAATTTCTAGCAGTTATTTATGCTATCAACAAATTTAGTCATTACATCACTGGTTATACTACTTTTGTGCATACCGATCACTTGGCCATTAAATACTTAATGAATAAATCAGTTACAAATGCTCGAGTCACTAGATGGTTACTATTATTACAGGAATTTGATATCACAATTGTAGATAGACCAGGAAAAGAAAATGTAGTTGCTGACTTTCTTTCTCGATTGAAAACTAATGAAAATATTCCAGTAGATGATTCTTTTCCCGATGAGTATTTATTTGCAGTCTCTGCCCACTCACCTTGGTACGCAGATATTGCCAACTACTTAGTTGCAGGAAAATTACCATCACACCTATCGCATAGAGAAAAAAGGAAAATCATTCAGCAGAGCGCTAGGTACAGCTGGATAAGCGGATGTTTGTTCCACACAGGAATAGATCAAGAAATCCGGAGATGCATTGGGGAAGACGAGATTTATGATATACTAAAAGCTTGTCACGATGGCCCTTGTGGAGGACATTTTGCAGACAAAATAACAGCACACAAGGTACTTAGAATGGGTTATTATTGGCCATCACTTTTTAAAGATGCCAGAAAATATGTGAAGGCTTGTGACAGCTGTCAAAGAATGGGCCAACCTAACCATAGGTATGAAATGCCACTTAATCCCCAGGTAACTCTTGAACCTTTTGAGAAATGGGCATTAGATTTTATAGGTCCCATTAATCCTCCATCTAATCAAAGAATGTACATATTAGTATGCACAGATTATATGACTAAATGGGTAGAAGCCAAAGCACTCATTAAAGCTAATGAAGAAGCAGTACTAACATTCTTATTTGAAGAAATCTTTGTCATATTTGGACTACCCAGAGAATTAGTCACTGATGGAGGACCTCCTTTTAATTCTCACGGCTTCAAAAATACGCTCCAAAAATATCATATCAAGCACAAAATGACTACACCGTACCACCCCCAAGCAAATGGGCAGGTGGAAAGTACCAACAAGGTCATAGAAGCCATCTTAACAAAAACGATAAAGGAGAATAGAAGGGACTGGTTTCAGAGGTTGCCCGAGGCTCTATGGGCCTATAGAACCACTTGGAGGAATACAATAGGATTTTCACCCTATGAATTAGTTTTTGGAAAGAATGTTATTTTCCCTGTAGAGTTTGAGATTAAAACCTTAAGAACTGCCTTAGCTGTTAACCTTGATTTAACTGATGCACAGACAGCCAGGTTGTAGCAGCTTCAGGAATTGGATGAGAAAAGGTTGGATGCCATCCATCAAACAACTATGATACAACAACAAAGAAGCAGATGGCATGAAAGAACCATCAAGCAAAAGCAGTTCCAGAAAGGTAACTGGGCTCTACTTTATGATTCTCGTTTCGAGAATTTTCAAGGGAAACTAAGAACAAGGTGGTTAGGGCCGTATGAAGTGGATGTTGTTTTTCCAAATGGAATAGTTAGAATTTTAACAATTGATGGGAACAGAACACCACTGTAAGTGAATGGCTACCGACTTCGGTTATATCAACGGCCGGTTTCCAAAAAAGATTTTAAAGCCACTTGCATGGCAATAAAATAGTATTATTTTCCAGGGGAACTTGTTGTTCCTCAAAGCACTTGAGTTTCTATTATTATGTAATTTTTTTTTTTTTTAGGTTAGATATTCTTTTTTTTTAAGAAACTAATAAATCCTGCCAAGGATTGCGATATTACATTTCAGTATTTTGCAGATTTTAGCTTGGGAAGTAGCTGAGAACAAAAGTTTCAAAGGAATTACTTTTCGGACTCGGAACTCCTGTTGCTGCAACACCATTCCGTGTTGCTGCAACACCATTCCCCGTTGCTGCAACACCACTCTTGTTGCTGCAACACCATTCCCCGTTGCTGCAACACCATTTCCTATTGCTCCAACACCATTCATGTTGCTGCAACACCATTCCCTGTTGCTGCAACACCATTCCCCGTTGCTCCAAAACCATTCCTGTTGCTGCAACACCATTCCCTGTTGCTACAACACCATTCCCTGTTGCTGCAACACCATTCCCCGTTGCTGCAACACCACTCCTGTTGCTGCAACACCATTCCCTGTTGCTGCAACACCATTCCCCGTTGCCGCAACACCATTCCTGTTGCTGCAACACCATTCCCTGTTGCTGCAACACCATTCCCCGTTGCTGCAACACCACTCCTGTTGCTGCAACACCATTCCCCGTTGCTGCCACACCACTCCTGTTGCTGCAACACCATTCCCTGTTGCTGCAACACCATTTCCTGTTGCTCCAACACCATTCCTGTTGCTGCAACACCATTCCCTGTTGCTGCAACACCATTCCCCGTTGCTACAACACCACTCCTGTTGCTGCAACACCATTCCCTGTTGCTGCAACACCATTTCCTGTTGCTCCAACACCATTCTTGTTGTTGCAACACCATTCCCATTGCTCCAGCACATTTCTTGTTTTTACAAACGTCTTCCTCCCGATGATATAACATCATTCCCTGTTGCCACAACAACAATTTTCCGTTGCTGCAACACCAATCCCGGTGCTACAACATCGCTTCCCGATCACGGAATACCCTTCCCAGCAAATTCCCTCACGTACGAAAACACCAGTCTTACCACTTCAGCCCCCAAGGAACAAATTTTGATAAAATATACCACTTCTTGTGATGATTACATCACCCTACTATCACTTCCTGTCATTATCATTACAAATCGCCGGTATTCCCACGCTTTCAGATCCGTGGTAATCATTATGATCCAGCAGAAGACAAGACAAGACTTTTTGACACAACAATTAAAAAGGTAAAATACGAAGGTACGCATGATTATGTATGGACATTAAATAATAGATAATGCGGAGAAGTTGATAGGACTATCAAATAATTGTACTTCCAATCATATCACTTACACGTAGAAGGGGGGGGATTACCAAAGCAACTCTTATAATGACATACTATGCCAACTTCCGCCACCCTTAACTCTCCCGATAATATGTAAAAGCCACCCTATCACGACATGTTACCATTTGCGACGTTTTACTCTGAACTGAAATTGGAAGCTCGGCTCTGAACTCTGAAATTCACTGAAACAACAGCTATGGGAGGAACCCTCATTACACATGAACCTGGCACGACAGCAGTCCTTGAACTCTATCCAGAGATTTATCACATTTTCTTGCAAGCAGGATGGATAGAGTACTTCAGGAGACTTCCGGACTTTGACGCGTAGAAAGTCCTTGAATTTGCATGCAATTTAACAAAAGGATTCTCTATCATCTAGGGAGTTCAAATCCCAGTCACGGAGGAAATTATAGCCCAAGTTACCAGGCCACCAGCTAATGGCACACGGTGGTTCAGCAGAAAGCACCTGATTCTTAATGCGCAGTAGGATTTTCTCCGACCAGGCGAGCAAGTAGAGCCCAAGGGCAGAGGCGTAGCACTTCAGTCGTTACCTCAACCATGGCCAAAAGTCGCTGAATTTGTCAAGCAATATCTGACGTGTGAAGGCCGCTACCAGGTAATTTACCAGCACGATTTCATCCTGTTGAATCATTTGAGAAATGGTCAGTTAATAAACATGCCATATTATCTATTGGGTTGTCTCAAAAACATGTCACGTTATGCTGTTAACGCAAAGCGTCCACTTCTTTCCTTAAAACACCACCGCTTAGCCCAATTGCTGATTAATAGAGCCCTCGCTCTAAATAACCCTCCACCCCCATTAATCCCCATCAGGAGGCAGAAATTCCACATCCGGAACATGAAATTCCTCATCAAGAAGAGGAAATTCTTCACCAAGCTGAGGACACACCTCAGCAAGATGAAGAACTTCCTCAGCAAACGGAGGACATGCCTAAACAAATCCCTCTAGAAAACCCTCAGCAAGCAGAGCACATTCCTGAACAACTCCACCAAACACCCCTGCAAGTTGCTGAGAATGAACAAGCAGCAGTAGAAATAACCACGAGAACAACCCCATCTCCCAAAAGAACCAATTCTTCCATTCCCATACTTGGTATTTCTACTGATGATTCTGATGACAATATCCCCATTACCCTTTTTAAACGAAAAATGCAGCAGGGAAAGAAAACCCCATCGAAAAGAAGAAGAACTAGGGTTTCAGCTAAGGCACCTGCTACTCTGGCTACTGTCCCTATCCTAAAGAAAGCTAACCTGAAGAGAAAAACGCCTGAATTCCCCGCTTCTCTACCAAAGCGAAGAACTCGGTCATCGGTAGCAGCTGAATCTCCTAATTCCTCCAGTTCACCACCCATCACTATAAGGATCCGCACTCCCACCAGTCCTCAAAACTCCTCTCCCTCACCCTCGGAAGCTGAGATGCAGAGTGTTCATAGCTTCGTGACATCATATTTTAAGACAGCTGACACACAAGAACCAGCTGCCGACACCCAAGGTAATAGTGACCAAATGGCTGCAACACAAGAAACAACCGCTACCCCAGGTGACACACAAGAACCACCTGTGGGGAATACTGATCAAAATGATGAAACACAACCTCTGCCTCCACTGGAATCTACCGCTCCACAATACCAACCTACCATACCTGCCCTGCAGGAAGAAATTGAATTTCTGAAATCTCAGATTCAGGACTATCAGGAGGAAATAATAAGGGTCAAGGAAGCATATCAGAATGAATTCAGCCTGCATGTTTTAGCACGAGTAGCGTCTACAACAGAGAAAAGTAAGGATAATGAATATGTGTGTACCAATTGTGGTGAAATATATACTCAAGCAGGATATAAGGTAGTGGCAGAACCAATGAAGGAAGCCTCCGCTGTTGTAGATGAAACAAAAGAGCCTGCTGTTACACAGACGGAAATGCCACAATCCTCTGCTGAAATAAAAGAACCTGTTGACACATAAGAACCAACAGGCTCTCTAGAAAAGGTGCAGGCAAAAGAACCTGTTGTCACACAAGAACCAACAGGCTCTCCAGAGAAGGTGCAGATAGAAGAACATGTTGTCACACAAGAACGAACAGGCTCTCCAGAGAAGATGCAGGACCAAAGTGAAGAACTTACTGACACACAAGAACCAGTAAGTTCCCCAGAAACTGCACAAGATCAAACTGAAGAGCTTACTGACACACAAGAACCATTAAGTTCCCCAGAAACTATGCAGGAAGAAACAGGGAATAAGAAAGAGGAGAATACAGATTCACTCTGGCCTACCCAACTTGTTATGGAAGAAGTACTTACACAAGAATTAGGAAATGAAGAAGAAAAATTGGACTCACCCAGCCCTATTCAAATTGCCAAGGAACGAGAAGAAGAAGAAGGAAATGAGGAAAAAGGTATAGACTCAACCCAGCCCACCCAAATCACCATGGAACAAAATGAATCAGTACAACAAGAAGAAGAGACACTAGCCGGAAATGAAGAGAAAGATGTTGGATCATCCCAGCCTACTCCAACAGAGCAGATTATCCTTGTTGATGCCTTTACACAAACAGAGTTTCCCTCTGTTAGTGATGTATGCATAGAAACAGATAGCTTTCAAGCATTAAAAGGAAAATGGTGGAGAGAATATGAGCAGTCACAAGGCAAAGCATTCCAACAGCAAAAAGGGACCTGGTTCAATCATGCATATAGGAACTGGGAAGCACTTGAGCAATGTAGAGCTCAATACAAAGAAATTACGGAATTAAAAGCCAGATTGTCCCAGATGTTTGAATTATTCCAAAGAATACTTGCCACAAGGAAACCCTCTTTCAATTATGCAACATTCTTGAGGGAAAGACTGACATTTTTACAGATAAAGGCTGTAAGAGAAGGTAGACCTCATCAGGTGGTTACATCAAAGCAATTTATGCAAAACTTTTGCAGAGGCACCTAAAAATGATCAAAACCTATTATGCGAGCTTTATCTCCATAATGAAGCCATGCCCGAAGAAAGAAACATGAATATGTTACCTGTGGTTGGCGACATACAGCTGAGAGCTTTCATCTCCTTTTTAGCCAACCAGCTTACATGGCAAAACGCCTTTATCTCAGCTCAACATAATGAATAGAATTGCCTTCTGTGGATTAGGGCTAAACCACATAACGCAACCACTTTCATTGCACAACATCAAACAATGATAAATGATCCTGATATGAAAGACCACGTCAGGCAACTACAAGCAGTAGTCCTGAAAGACTGCCAACACTATTTGAAAACCAAGGCACCCTTGGCTGTCAAGGCAAACAATTTGTTTTGGGAAAAATGCCCCAAAGAGAGGCAGGAATATCACCCTTATAATCCATCAAATTTACAGGTAGCACTCACAAGGGTACCTTACTATATTAGATGCATGCAACACTGCGCTGAAAACTGGATGGGCTACAGATTTAAATTTCCACTTCTATGGTTATCTGGTGAACAATATAAGGGCCAGTTTGGACTATCCAACAAGGAAGAAGCAGCAGCATGGAGGCATATACAGACTATCTGTGGGTTGAGAAAGAACTTTGATGTCACTTCCTATAACTATTGTCTCAGTAATCTACACTGTTTGTCCCAGTACTCCGACTCGGACTCAGAGTAAACATTGTTGAGGACATGCAATCTCTTCAGTTGGGGGGGATGTTAGGACTCAGAATTGACCAATTTTGACCTTATATTTTTGCCATAATATTATCCTTTTCAATCATAAGTTGTAAAGCTTTGATTACATAATGAATTAATCACCCCAAGGTACGAAGTAACTTTCCGCATATCTATATGTTTAATTGTTCATTGCATATTCGTGAGTATCTTTATATTTATCTTTGGAAAGGCTGACTAAGTTGCCAAGCAATTGTCTTAAGCCTGCAGGAATTATAATTTATAGTTGCTGTAACACCAGAAACAACAACTACGCAGTTGTTGCAACACCAGAAATAACAACTACGCAGTTGCTGCAACACCAGAAGCAGCAAATACGCAGTTGCTACAGTCAGCAACAGCAACCATCTAAAGCAGGCTATTTTGCAACAGATGGGAATAACAAACGACAACTATCTGAAGAACGCTAACGCGGCATGATCAGGCAGCTGTCTAAAGCGGGTAGAACACAGTTACCATTGCTTAAATCAGGAACAGCATGGGGAAACGACAAAGGAATGCAAGAATCCCAAGAAGATGGTCGAAGTCGGTTACCAGCTATGTAACAGCCAGAACCTAAGAAAGAATATATTATTATACTATTGTAACAGCGTTCTGTAATTCTTATTTTTGATAGAATGGGTTAACTGAATGAACTGTAATAATCTATTGTAATAGATGCCTCCTCTATAAAGAGGAGACATCTACATTAGAAGGGGGGGATTGTGGTCTGTAAGTGAGATTTTGAGAGACATCAGCAAGTCTGAACTTTATTGTACTTGAATCTTTTGGCAGATGAATAGAAGATTGTTCTGAGCACTTAATCTAGCCTTTGTGTTCTGGGGAATCTTGTGAGAGGGACTGGGCCCACCTTCCTCACAAGATTCACCCATTTACTTTTCTGTCAAGTGTGTAAGTGTGTGATAGTTTCTTTCCGCTGATACTCTGTTTGGATTCTGTAGCATTACCTCTGGTATTTCCGTTTTGCTAGTACTTTGTTTCATTAATTGCTTGAAGTTGTGCAAGGATATTTCACTGGTGAATTAGAATGCAGTGTGTATTAGCAATCTGGTTACAGGGGCAGGTGCTGAACGTCCTCACCTGGAGGATAGGGTCTTGATCCTCTGCCAACAGAGCATCCATCACTTTGCTTTTCAGATTCGTAATCTTAATTAATTACTTTCATTTTATCGGTACTGTGATAACTTAGCGTAAGAATCACGTATACTACAACTTTTAATGCTTTTAGAATTAAGTACATACAGTACGCGGTAGCCTTTGGAATAAAAAGACTTTCCCAGGTTGACAATTAATGTGGTACTTGATTGTTTAATCAATAAACAATCCAACTAGCCAACACCTACGTCCATATTCTCAATCTACTTAACTATGCTCTGATACCACTCTGGTGTAACCCAGCCCAAAGGGCCCACTGTTCCACACGTCTGTATGTAATGACGTGTCCACAAATATCAGTTGTGTCCTCGCGTGGAGATCGTCTGCAGAGATTTCTTCACAGTGGGTGGTAGTTGTGAGTTTAATGCGGCATTTATGGCTCGTCCTAACGCCTCGATCCTGTTTCTGACTCGCTCTTTGTGCCAAGCAACCGACTCTTTTGGTTATTCTGGATTGTTCTTTTCGTTGGGAATGTCTGCGAGGGTTTTTTGGGTTTGCTTTGTGGAACACTATTTCGTTTGTCTGAATTCCCTGCTTCTCTACCAAAGCGAAGAACTCGGTCATCGGTAGCAGCTGAATCTCCTAATTCCTCCAGTTCACCACCCATCACTATAAGGATCCGTACTCCCACCAGTCCTCAAAACTCCTCTCCCTCACCCTCGGAAGCTGAGATGCAGAGTGTTCATAGCTTCGTGACATCATATTTTAAGACAGCTGACACACAAGAACCAGCTGCCGACACCTAAGGTAATAGTGACCAAATGGCTGCAACACAAGAAACAGCCACTACCCCAGGTGACACACAAGAACCACCTGTGGGGAATACTGATCAAAATGATGAAACACAACCTCTGCCTCCACTGGAATCTACCGCTCCACAAGACCAACCTACCATACCTGCCCTGCAGGAAGAAATTGAATTTCTGAAATCTCAGATTCAGGACTATCAGGAGGAAATAATAAGGGTCAAGGAAGCATATCAAAATGAATTCAGCCTGCATGTTTTAGCACGAGTAGCGTCTACAACAGAGAAAAGTAAGGATAATGAATATGTGTGTACCAATTGTGGTGAAATATATACTCAAGAAGGATATAAGGTAGTGGCAGAACCAATGAAGGAAGCCTCCGCTGTTGTAGATGAAACAAAAGAGCCTGCTGTTACACAGACGGAAATGCCACAATCCTCTGCTGAAATAAAAGAACCTGTTGACACACAAGAACCAACAGGCTCTCCAAAAAAGGTGCAGGCAGAAGAACCTGTTGTCACACAAGAACCAACAGGCTCTCCAGAGAAGGTGCAGACAAAATAACCTGTTGTCACACAAGAACCAACAGGCTCTCCAGAGAAGATGCAGGACCAAACTGAAGAACTTACAGACACACAAGAACCAGTAAGTTCCCCAGAAACTGCACAAGATCAAACTGAAGAGCTTACTGACACACAAGAACCAGTAAGTTCCCCAGAAACTATGCAGGAAGAAACAGGGAATAAGAAAGAGGAGAATACAGATTCACTCCGGCCTACCCAAATTGTTATGGAACAAGTACTTACACAAGAATCAGGAAATGAAGAAGAAAAATTGGACTCACCCAGCCCTATTCAAATTTCCAAGGAACGAGAAGAAGAAGAAGGAAATGAGGAAAAAGGCACAGACTCACCCCAGCCCACCCAAATCACCATGGAACAAAATGAATCAGTACAACAAGAAGAAGAGACACTAGCCGGAAATGAAGAGAAAGATGTTGGATCATCCCAGCCTACTCCAACAGAGAAGATTATCCTTGTTGATGCCTTTACACAAACAGAGTTTCCCTCTGTTAGTGATGTATGCACAGAAACAGATAGTTTTCAAGCATTAAAAGGAAAATGGTGGAGAGAATATGAGCAGTCACAAGGCAAAGCATTCCAACAACAAAAAGGGACCTGGTTCAATCATGCATATAGGAACTGGGAAGCACTTGAGCAATGTAGAGCTCAATACAAAGAAATTACGGAATTAAAAGCCAGATTGTCCCAGATGTTTGAATTATTCCAAAGAATACTTGCCACAAGGAAACCCTCTTTCAATTATGCAACATTCTTGAGGGAAAGACTGACATTTTTACAGATAAAGGCTGTAAGAGAAGGTAGACCTCATCAGGTGGTTACATCAAAGCAATTTATGCAAAACTTTTGCAGAGGCACCTAAAAATGATCAAAACCTATTATGCGAGCTTTATCTCCATAATGAAGCCATGCCCGAAGAAAGAAACATGAATATGTTACCTGTGGTTGGCGACATACAGCTGAGAGCTTTCATCTCCTTTTTAGCCAACCAGCTTACATGGCAAAACGCCTTTATCTCAGCTCAACATAATGAATAGAATTGCCTTCTGTGGATTAGGGCTAAACCACATAACGCAACCACTTTCATTGCACAACATCAAACAATGATAAATGATCCTGATATGAAAGACCACGTCAGGCAACTACAAGCAGTAGTCCTGAAAGACTGCCAACACTATTTGAAAACCAAGGCACCCTTGGCTGTCAAGGCAAACAATTTGTTTTGGGAAAAATGCCCCAAAGAGAGGCAGGAATATCACCCTTATAATCCATCAAATTTACAGGTAGCACTCACAAGGGTACCTTACTATATTAGATGCATGCAACACTGCGCTGAAAACTGGATGGGCTACAGATTTAAATTTCCACTTCTATGGTTATCTGGTGAACAATATAAGGGCCAGTTTGGACTATCCAACAAGGAAGAAGCAGCAGCATGGAGGCATATACAGACTGTCTGTGGGTTCAGAAAGAACTTTGATGTCACTTCCTATAACTATTGTCTCAGTAATCTACACTTTTCATCCTAGTAATCCGACTCGGACTCAGAGTAAACATTGCTGAGGACATGCAATCTCTTCAGTTGGGGGGGATGTTAGGACTCAGAATTGACCAATTTTGACCTTATATTTTTGCCATAATATTATCCTTTTCAGTCATAAGTTGTAAAGCTTTGATTACATAATGACTTAATCACCCCAAGGTACGAAGTAACTTTCTGCATATCTATATGTTTAATTGTTCATTGCATATTCGTGAGTATCTTTATATTTATCTTTGGAAAAGCTGACTAAGTTGCCAAGTAATTGTCTTAAGCCTGCAGGAATTATAATTTATAGTTGTTGTAACACCAGAAACAACAACTACGCAGTTGCCGCAACACTAGAAACAACAACTACGCAGTTGCTGCAACACCAGAAGCAGCAACTACGCAGTTGTTACAGTCAGCAACAACAACCATCTAAAGCAGGCTATTTTGCAACAGCTGGGAATAACAAACGACAACTATCTGAAGAACGCTGACGTGGCATGATCAAGCAGCTGTCTAAAGCGGGTAGAACACAGTTACCATTGCATAAATCAGGAACAGCATGGGGAAACGGCAAAGGAATGCGATAATCCCAAGAAGACGGTCGAAGTCGGTTACCAGCTGTGTAACAGCCAGAACCTAAGAAAGAATATATTATTATACTGTTGTAACAACGTTCTGTAATTCTTATTTTTGATAGAATGGGTTAACTGAATGAACTGTAATAATCTATTGTAATAGATGCCTCCTCTATAAAGAGGAGACATCTACATTAGAAGGGGGGGATTGTGGTCTGTAAGTGAGATTTTGAGAGACATCAGCAAGTCTGAACTTTATTGTACTTGAATCTTTTGGCAGATGAATAGAAGATTGTTCTGAGCACTTAATCTAGCCTTTGTGTTCTGGGGAATCTTGTGAGAGGGACTGGGCCCACCTTCCTCACAAGATTCACCCATTTACTTTTCTGTCAAGTGTGTAAGTGTGTGATAGTTTCTTTCCGCTGATACTCTGTTTGGATTCTGTAGCATTACCTCTGGTATTTCCGTTTTGCTAGTACTTTGTTTCATTAATTGCTTGAAGTTGTGCAAGGATATTTCACTGGTGAATTAGAATGCAGTGTGTATTAGCAATCTGGTTACAGGGGCAGGTGCTGAACGTCCTCACCTGGAGGATAGGGTCTTGATCCTCTGCCAACAGAGCATCCATCACTTTGCTTTTCAGATTCGTAATCTTAATTAATTACTTTCATTTTATCGGTACTGTGATAACTTAGCGTAAGAATCACGTATACTACAACTTTTAATGCTTTTAGAATTAAGTACATACAGTACGCGGTAGCCTTTGGAATAAAAAGACTTTCCCAGGTTGACAATTAATGTGGTACTTGATTGTTTAATCAATAAACAATCCAACTAGCCAACACCTACGTCCATATTCTCAATCTACTTAACTATGCTCTGATACCACTCTGGTGTAACCCAGCCCAAAGGGTCCACTGTTCCACACGTCTGTATGTAATGACGTGTCCACAAATATCAGTTGTGTCCTCGCGTGGAGATCGTCTGCGGAGATTTCTTCACAGTGGGTGGTAGTTGTGAGTTTAATGCGGCATTTATGGCTCATCCTAACGCCTCGATCCTGTTTCTGACTCGCTCTTTGTGCCAAGCAACCGACTCTTTTAGTTATTCTGGATTGTTCTTTTCATTGGGAATGTCTGCGAGGGTCTTCTGGGTTTTCTCTGTGGAACACTATTTCGTTTGTGATGGTGAATACTGGTTGTCTTTGGTTGGTAACTGTTCATGAATACTCCTCCACTCGACTTGACCGTGAACTTATGGAAAGTTTCGCTTGTATGCTATTGTCGCTCGACTCTGTGGTGTTGATTCGAATATGGTAAGTTCATGGTTGTTGCTTTTATAACTGCATGTGCTCTGTAAATGGTTTTCCGTCGGATTTTCCCTTCGTATTCTTGTTTGTTGTATGTAGACCTGTCTATATGGTCCAGTCAGGGTTGCTTTTTGACTTCTTTCTCATTTTGTTTTGGACCTGTGTATGTGTTGTTGTTAGGACTTACTCTTCGAACTCTTGTTGTTTCTACGGCTCAAATCTGGTTTCAAACCTCACGCTTCCGTTACTCTGGGTTTTCATTTCATGAACGTTGGTGTTTGTTCTGAACACAGGGTTACTTTGGCGGTTGATTGTTGGCTCGAACAGGTAATGTCTTCCGTCCCTGCTTCAAGCTGTCCAGCTTCTGTTACTGTTACTTACCCACCTTGCTCCTTTGGTCTCCAGCTATGCAACTTATCCGTGATGTCGCTATGGCTCAATTTCGACTCGGCTTGCTCAGGTAAATATGGTGATTTTCTCAGCATGCATTAGTTTGTTTAACCGAATGGTTTGTCCCTTAACACACCTGTAACTTAACTTTGGTGTTTGTTGGTTACAGGTCGTTGGTTGCGGCCTGAGCACGCGGGTTTTCCAATTCCTTTTGTAAAAGTGAACCGATTCTCGGTAGGCCTGACTCCTCAAGCTTTTCAGTCTATTATCCCAAATGGTTAATGGTCATAGGTACTGTAGGTTGTCTGTAGTTTGTCGTTGTCTGTATCTTGTCCTTGTTGCTTCTTCCGCCTTCGATTTGCACAATGGTTGTTAAATAGAAAAGGTTGTCGTTGGTTACGGATGAACCCTCGTCCAGGGTTTTGGTTGTAACACTACTTCGGTTACACACTTAATTTTGTTTTATTTATGAGAATGGAACCCTTAATATACATATATGTTATGTTTGACAATAATTAATAGAAATGCTTGGAAATCGATTTTGATTTCTCAGTGGAATGCGAAAAAGTGCGTAACATAATTACCTCTGTTCTGTGGTCACTTTCTGTGTGCAATTATTTTGTCGTGGTCGCTTTCTGTGTGCAATTATTTTGTCAT
>APFE030930503.1:0-16634 GCA_000404065.3 Pinus taeda
AGAACTTTCTATTTTTAGCAGTTTCACCTCTCACCCAAGGTGGCCAATGACCTCACTGGCCAAACTGCTATTTTTAGACATGTTATTTTTAGGAGTCCTATATTTAGCACATTCTAAATTTTACATTTCTTGTTGCACATTTTTCAACAGTTCATCATCCTTTAATCCCTATTGTTGCTCCTTTACTTCATCTTTTGAGATTGTTCACATCTTGGGCATATTTGTCTTTGTCAATTAAATCTTGAAACTCCATGCTTAACGTGTAATTTGTTAGAGTCTTGAATTATAACAAAATAACTTTACCTACATTGAGTTAGCTAGGCTTAATAAGGCTCAAAATTTTTGTTCATGATTCCAAGATAAAAAATAAACTTTCTGAGTAACAAAACATCAAGTTTCTCTATCTTTGCCCAGAGATGACTTTAGACCACTATTTGAAAAAACAATCGCATCACATTTGACTCTCCACTCAGGTGAAACTCCAGGATCATTGCACCATAGTCATCTCTCCACCATTGGATGATCCAGGTCGCACAAACTCAGCCACAAGTTGGCTTCAAGAATGTTGATCTCAGCTTTTAAAGATTCACGCAAGAAAATGAATCAGCATCGTGGCAAGCTCCATAGGTAGACTCCATCGGTTCTTCTCCAAGCACATAGTCATAGAAGAATCTTCATCGAGCACACACACTACTAGCTCAGATGCATGATCTCCATGAAAACTGCACTCGATCACAAGTTGTAGCCACAACTCCTCCTCCAATCAATCCGACTAAATTAAATTTTTAGATCACATCAGTCAACAACTCCTCCTAACTCCTAGCTTGGCAATATTTTGATCTGCACCGTGATTGCGAAATTCCCAACACTATATTTATTGCTCCCCGAAATATAAGAAGCACTTGCAGGAGGAAATGTGGACAATCAACGTATAGATCTATGCTTCCACATCCATAGAGAACTCGTCCATCGGAATCCCTTTTCACTAGTTCCTCCCCCCCATTGTGAGGGAGACATTATGATCGCGCCAATGCCTGAGGGATCAACCCTTGATAAAATCCATAGAATCTGGATCTTCCAGTTTGAGTAACTTTACAGAGGCTCTTTTCCTTGTTCTAAACATGACAGAGGAAAAGGAAAAGATTTTGACGTTTGCAATGAAAGTCCATATGGATTGCGAGGGATGTCAAGAGAAAATGCAGAAATCATTGTTAAAAATAGATGGATTGTATGGGTTCACCATAGATTCCAAACAAAATAATATTACAACAAATGTAAAAGCCACCACAAATTCCCATAAGGTTATTGAGTGGTTGTCCCACGTGATGGGCATGCGAGTTCAACTGTAGAAGTTAGAAGAGAAAAAATCATCACCAAGCTTAGATTCATGTCAACTCGAACTTCACAGATATCTATGACTAAACAAATCACTAACAAGCTCGGCTCGAATGAATGGACAAACAAACATTCACCAAGCTCTTTATTGTTGAGAAATGGAAACAAGAAATTCCAGTTTAAATTTGTCCTTGAATTTAAACTATGAATTAAAATCAAATTCTATTCTCATAGCAACTTGTAAATAGTTAATTAAGTTTAATTAACTTAATTAGCTTAGGAATTTCGAGTTGGAAGTCTTTCTGAAGTCATGTATATGTTCTCCCTAAGTTTTAGGCATCCAAGATGAGTTTAATTGTGAGTTGTAATTAGATAACTCAGTTTACTGAGTTATGTTAAGTTAAATTAGTTCCAAACTGTTTGAGGAACTAATAGAGAGTTAACATTCAGTTGGTGCACTAGTGCATCCACAAGTGTCACTCTAGTTAACTGAATATTCCCTCATCAGAAACTCATGCATGTCGATTCTGATAAAGACCCAGTTGAGACTAGAGTGTAGGGACATTGTACTATCAGTTGTATGATTTACTGAGTTGTATAGATCATGCATGCAATCAAGAAGTCAACCTAGATTGGATTGCGTAGTTTTGGAAGCACTGGATTCTCATTAACATGGGTTATTCATCCATAGGAATTGGCAAGGAAATAGGGGCTTGGAGGGCGGCAGAATTGGCTAAGTGTTGGCCAAGAGCTTGCTTGTGAACTGAGAGAGTTGAGCATACTTGTGCAAAATCTAGTGAGAACAAGCTTTGCATATTCACTTATATTTATGATATATGCAATACAGATAGCAGGGTTTTGAGTAGTGGATTTCCCCATATACATCTTGTGTTATGTGCCATTGATTTATCTTCTTCTTGTTCATATTGTTTTCAACGATCTATTGGCTTCCGCTGATTTAAAGTAGAATTATATTGTTGTATTGTGCTTTAGTAAATTGCAAGAGCTTGTGAATGTACAGGATTTTCTACATGGTATCGAAGCAGAGAACATTATACTAGAGGATATTTTGAATTTTTTATTTCGGGGTTACAAGTGAAATTCGAAGTTGCAATACATACTTCAGGATCGACAGATGGCGTTCTACGGTTTGCGGCTCAAGTATGCCTTGGAAGGCAGATCAAATTCTATCGCCTGGAGGGACAAAATGAAGGTTGTGCTAGAGGATAATGGCTTGAAGGAATTCGTTGATCAAGAAATTCCTAAGCCAACAACATCGGATGCATAGAAATTGTCTGAATGGAAGAAGTGTGTGGCGAAGGCGAGGTGGATAATCCCTGAGGGAGTTCGAGGCCACATTGTCTCGAGTCTCCATGGCAAGGAAAAATTGTATGCTATGTGTAAAACATTGACGGACTTGTATCAGAACAGAAGTGGCCAAAGGAAATTGGTACTGACAGACAAACTTCAAAAAATCAAAATAGAGAAAGGCGAGACGATTCCAAAATACTTGACCAAGTTTAGTCAGTGTCGTGATGAAATTTGAAGTGTTGGAATCACGGTTGTCAAGGATGATATGTGGAGTCTTTCTCTTCTAGGACTCCTAAAGAGTTCGCATAGTTATCAAGACTCTGTCAATGGTCGGGAGAAGCTGTCGGATTGGGAAATATTGTGGTCAGATTTGATGTAGGAGGAGATTAGGAGGAACACCAGGGATGACTCTTCGTCAAAGATTGATGATGAAGAGAATTGTGCCTTAGAGATTATGGCAAAGAAGGGGAAAGGGAAATCTTCCCATTTCAAATCAAATTCTTATCATGGAGGTAAGAAGAAAGACATGACGAAAGTTATGTGCTTTCATTGTCATGAGCTAGGCCATTTTGGTACAAATTGTCCACTCAAGAAGTCCAAGACGAAGTCCTCAGGAGGAGCGGTTGGTGAGGCTTTGTCCTCTCAATTCGAAATGGACTTTTCCCTCATTGCATGCATGGTCTCATCAATGATGGGAAGTGTATGGTACTTAGTCTGGAGCTTCATTCCACATGATTGGAGACAAAGATTTATTCAGTGAATTGGAAGATAAATATCTCCATATGCATATCAAGATGGGTGACGACAGGAAGTATAATGTTACTAGATTGGGCATGATTACTTTTTAGAGGGAGCATGCGGCTCCACTCACCTTGAAGAATGTTGTGTATGTGCCCAAGTTGAAGAAGGACTTGGTATCCGCTGCCATGCTTGAGGATAAAGGCTATGATGTGATCTTCTCGAAAGGAAACGCGTTCCTTCGACACATAGCCACCATCAAGCAAAGAAGATAGGGATTCGGGTGAAGAATCTCTATAAGCTAAAGGTAGAGGAGTGTGTTGCTTTGAGCACAAAAGCATAAAGGGTGCAAATCTGAGACATTGGCGAGTTTTGGCATAAGCGATTCGGCCACTTGCATCATGGGGGTTTGAAGATATTGCAGCAAATCTCTACTGGTCTTCCCAAAGGTATGCTTGAGCAAGTTGATACATGCAAGGGGTGTACTTTGGGAAAATACACCAAGTCTTCCTTTCACGACATAGGTAGTAGAGGAGAGGCTATTCTAGAGCGAGTCCATTCATATGTGTGTGGACCATCCTCGACAACATCCATGGCCAAACATAGGTATTATGTGATATTTTTTGATGACTTTTCTCGAAAATGTTGGATATTTTCATGCAGAAAAAGAATCAAACTTTCACAAAGTTTTGTGGGTTAAAAGCATTGGTGGAGAAAGAGTTGGGCAAGAAGGTTAAATCTTTATATAGTGATAATGGTGGTGAGTATGTCTCAAACGATTTTAAGAACTTCTGTGCAGTGGAAGGGATTAAACGGGAGTTGACGGCACCCCATAACCCTAAGCAGAATGGGGTGGCCGAGAGGAAGAACAGAAGCATAGTAGGGGCAATGAGGGCGATGTTGCATGATCAGGGCATACCACTACACTTGTGGGCTGAGGCATGCAACATAGAGTTTATGTCAGAACTGTAGCCCACATCATATACTTGAGATGAAGACACAAGAGGAGGGTTATTTTAGTAAGAGGCTAGATGTTGGTAACTTCAGGATTTTTTGGTCATCGATATATTTCGATGTGACCAAAGATGCACAGAAGAAGCTTGAGCTGACATCAGTGTTGGGGATATTTATGGGGTACACTGATATAGCTCACAACTATATGATGTACTTGTTGACCAGCAGGATGACAGTGGTTCGCAGGGATGTCAAATTAGATGAGGAGAAGGCCATGCAAGTTTCCCTTGAGAGGGAGCTCTAGCTACACATAGATGAGGAGCTTTTAGCTCCTAAGGTTTTGGAGCCTCAATTGATGTGGAGCAGTCACATGAAGAGAATCCAAGAGTAGAGACATCCACTAAGGCAAAGTTTTCCAGAGAGGGAAGAAAGCGCGCTGGAGAGACTGACACGTTGTTGGATGATGCATAAGAGAACGTGGGAGCACCCACTTCTCAGAATAGTTAGAGGAGGTCACCTCAGAGGTACATTGGATACATGGCTCTTTGGGAGAATGTGTTGTGACAGAGTCGTCTTCCTTTAAGGAAGAAGTGCAGCAACTGGTTTGGGTTGATGTCATGGTGGAGGAGTATGACTCCATAGTTCGTAACCGTGTTTGGGATGTGGTCCCAAGACCAAAGGACAATTTAGTGGTGAGCTCCCGTTGGCTTTACAAGGTAAAGCAAGTTGCAGATGGTAGTGTGGAGAAGCATAAGGCTAGATTTGTGGCTCGTTGCTTTTCACAAGTAGAGGGGATTGACTATGATGAGACCTTTACTCCTGTTGCAAGGTACTTGTCGATCATATCTATATTTGCACTATCAATGCATATGGGTTGGAAGATACATCAGATATATGTAAAGACAACCTTCCTTAATGGCATGATCGAGGAAGAGGTGTACATAGAGCAGCTTGAAGGTTTTGAAACCTTCGATCGTGAGTTACATGTGTGTTGGCTCAAGAGAGCATTGTATGGGCTGAAGCAAGCACCTCGTGTTTGGTACACGAGGATAGATAGCTACTTCACCGAGTTGGGCTTCACAAAGAGTGAAGTGGATACGAACTTGTACCATATAGTGGTGGAAGGTAAATTGTTGATCATTGTACTTTATGTTGATGATCTCATATTGACAGGTGATGATCAGCTGATAAAATATTGCAAGGAGGACCTTGCACGAGAGTTTGAGATGAAGGACATGGGGCTCGTGCATTAATTTCTTGGCATGGAGGTATGGCAGGGAGATGGGAAGTTGTTTGTGTCTCAGGGAAAGTATGCCAATGAGATACTCAGGAGATTTCGCATGGAGAGAAACAAACCCATGTAGACTCCTCTAGCAGGTAACTAGAGGAAGGAGGATGCTACTTCAGGGGAAGTAGTGGAAGCTATTGCTTGCAGACAACTTGTGGGTTCACTCATGTACTTGGTGAACACACAACCGGATATGTGCTATGCAGTTAACCAGCTTAGTCAAGTGATGGTTAGGCCTATGAATCTGTATTGGAAGGCGACAAAGCTTGTATTGAGATAGCTCAGGGGCACTAATCAATACGGATTATGGTACAGATGGATAGAGGGAGCGAAGCTTCAACGCTTCACTGATGCAAATTGGACAAGGATTCCATCCGATCGGAAGAGCACATTAGGAGGGATCTTTAGTATTGGGTCAGTAGCAGTTTCTTTGTACAACAGGAAACATAAATCGGTTGCACTCATTTCAGTAGAGGTGTAGTACATCGCTATGAGTCATGAAGCATGTGAGGTCATCTGAATGAGTAAGATCTTGGTTGGTTTGTTTGGTAAGTAGATGGATCCAATTGTGATTTATAGTGATAATCAGAGTTCTATCAAACTCTTTGAAAATCCAGTTTTTCATGATCAGTCCAAGCATATTGATATCAGATATCATCATCCCAGAGATTGTGTATTGAGGCGGATTATGTTGTTAGAGTACATTCCCACGGAGGAGAAAGATGTTGACATTTTGACAAAGTCATTGTCAAGATGTAAATTTGAGTTACATAGACACGGGATCAGGGTAGTTGATAATCCCTTTCTTAATATATTAATAAATTAATATCATAATTTAAATATTATTGTTCAAATATAGTCGTTACTTGAAATTATGGTCTCTACATTGCTCTCTATTTAAGCCTTTGCCATGGTCTGCCTCTTCACCTGGTAATGATGATGAACCACTCTTGTTGGTTCGAAACACATCAGCCAAAAAATTATCTTATGTGATTTCTACCGAAAGGGTTTTCTTAATTCATTATGGATCGCAGAAGCCTGAATACAGAAATCCCTTTCTTGTTGACAGGGAGTGTTGAGAAATGGAAACAAGAAATTCCAATTTAAATTTGTCCTTGAATTTAAACTGTGAATTAAAATCGAATTATATTCTCATAGCAACTTGTAAATAGTTAATCAAGTTTACTTAACTTAATTAGCTTAGGAATTTCGGTTGGAAGTCTTTCTGAAGTCATGTATATGTTCTCCCTAATTTTTAGGGGTCCAGGATGAATTTAATTGTCAGTTATAATTATATAACTCAGTTTACTGAGTTATGTTTAGTTAAATTAGTTCCAAATTGTTTGAGGAACTTATAGAGAGTCAACAGTTAGTTGGTGCAGTAGTGCATCCACAAGTGTCACTATAGTTAACTGAAGATTCCCTCACCGGAAACTCATGCATGTTGGTTCTAAGAAAAACCCAGTTGAGACTAGAGTGAAGGGACAATGTACTATCAGTTGTATGATTTACTAAGTTGTATAGATCATGCATGAAATCAGAAATTCAACCTAGATTGGATTGTGTAGTTTTGGAAACACTGGATTCCCATTAATATGGGCTATTCAACCATAGGAATTGTGCAAGGAAATAGGGGCTTGGAGGGTAGCAGAATTGGCTAATTGTTGGCCAAGAGCTTTCTTGTGAGTTGAGAGAGTTGAGCATACTTGTGCAAAATTGTTCTAGTGAGAACAAACTTTGTATCTTCACTCATATTTCTGATATATGCAATACAGATAACGGGGTTTTGAGCAGTGGATTTCCCTAGATACATCTTGTGTTATGTGCCATTGATTTATCTTCTTCTTATTCATATTGTTTTCATCGATCTATTGGCTTTCGCTGGTTGAAAGTAGAAGTAGATTCTTGTCTCGTGCTTTAGTAAATTACATTAGCTTGTGAATCAACAGGATTTTCTACATTTATTTCCCTAGGCCCAGAAGGGGCTAAGGTCCCAAGCCTAAATGGCTACGATACAAACATTTTTTTCTAAATGCACTCAAAATTGTATTATTCACATCATAAAATGATACAATATATAAACAGGAAATTAGGTCTCGAGATAGTTAATCTATCTTGGACATACAATCTCTTGGTTCAATGAATATCTCAACCACACACCAATCTAGGAAGCTAACTAGTTGGAGAGAATCTCTCAACCAACTAGACCTTAACAAGCTCCTAACTAATAGGAATAGACTCATTCTAGAATTGATGAGCACATCAAAGACAAGTAGGTATTATATTTTCCAAGTATATTTATATTATGTAATATAAAAATATTATATTTTAAAAAATAATAGACATAGAAAATATATAAATATAATATGCATATGTATATATATTATATAATATGTTTTAGAAAATAATTTTCATATATAGACATATATTTTAATTTTTCTCTATATTTGTTTATTCCTATAGAACATAATACATAGTTCTATTATGATATATATAATTCCAAAATATATTATGTACTATGAAATATATTTTAATAAATAAAAGACACACAAACATATATATCATGGTCCCTAGCCTAATATTTTATTTTATTAATTTGAATATTTCTTCTTGAAGTGTATGTTAAATATTAAATTTGTATTATAATAGTCACATGTTAATAACTAAATTTCTTAAATCTATTAGTATATCATAAGAAATATTAAATCTCTTTTGTTGTTTTGCTAACTTTAGAAAAGCTTTCAACATTGTTCCTTGAAATAAACTATGGCAAATACTTGAAGAGATAATGGTTCTGCTCGAGTTGAGGGTTGTTGTGATTAGACTATACAAGAATGTTGTCACCGAGCTTAGGACCACTGAGAGTTGATCTCAAGAAATTAAATATAATATTGACGTTAGGCAAGGGTGTCTCATATCCTGTACTCTTTTTGGCATTTACATTGATAAGCTAGAAGAGTGTTTAGAAGTTGTGGGGTGTGATGGCCCCAAGCTCACTAGTATGGTTATTACTCTTCTCCTTTAATATAACGATATTGTTCTTCTGGCCAGAACCCATGATGATCTCGACAAGCAGCTTAAAATTATGAGTATGATTATTAATACTGATAAGACTAAAGTCATGAGAAGTAAATCCAAAAAGACTAACCATGATAATTCCATCTATGATAGCAAGTACTTGGAGAAGGTATTGACATTCATCATCAACTCAATTGGAATTATAGGACTGAGAAGAGGATTATTGTAGGATCGAAAGCTTATCACGAACTTGCAAACAACCTATAAGTATGTTGATCTTTGGGTTTGGAGTAAAAACAAAATTTGTTCGAGACTCTTGTCACTCTTGTTGTTTTATATGCCTATGAGGTTTGGGGTGGTAGTATATCTAGAGATTCATGGAGGAAGATCAAGTTTTTCCAAAATCAAATTGTAACCTATAACCTCAAGATTCAAGGAAACACTCTCTATCATATTCTCTTAATATAAGCGAGCCTTTCCCCCATTGAAAACACAACTATGTTTAGGTATTTTATGTATAAGAAGAAGCTTTACAACATGGAAGCCAAGAGGTCCCCAAAAATTGCTTCTAACTCTAGCCAAAATCCCCACCTTTGGCTCAAGCATGGGTGGCACATGGATGCCTAGTCTTGGCTCAACCATTGGGGGACAAAGGAGGGGATCATCTTGGATTATAAGGATAATATTAAAAATACTATTACTTCCAAATTTAAGGACAAGTTATGGGATAATAATGAGTTAGAGGGAAAAGGAAACTAAGGTATTATAAAGAGGTGATCAACCCCACTCTTGCTAACTAGAATTATCTCTCTGATCCGACCAATGCTAAGAAGAAAATGAACATTGTGAAGATTCAAATGAATTCTCATGAGCTTCGAAGTGAGACCAAGCATTGGAATATTCTAAAAACACCCCGTGATGAAAGAATGTGTCACCTTTGTGATACTAAGAGGGTTGAAGATGAAAAGTACTTTCTCTTGGATTGTCCGACTCTTGCTCACATCTGTGCTCATTTCCAGGACATTTTCCACGCTACCAACCTTTCAGACTTGTTAAGCTAGCATAACTATAGTGATCTAGGAATGCTTCTTTCCCTTCTTATTAGCCATAGGAATAAAATATTAAAGAGTCTCAATTAATCTATTACTTTCTTAAGGTCTAATATACCACATTGTTCTTAGCAGACGTTAATCATCATCATCATTAACTTATAAAATATTATCTTGTAAAACATTTTATTATTATATTAATTTAATTATTTTGTTGGTCAATAATTTATTAAACATTAAATTTGTGTTATATTTGTCATATATTAATTACTAGATTTCTTAAATTTATTAATATGTTTTAATAAATATTAAATCATATAAAGTATCTTTGACTCTCTCTAATGTTTAGACTTTTTTGAAGTTTATGCATTTCTATTATTTAATTCCCTAGATAGATTAGATTCTTCATCTTTGTCCTGATGATAAGCCACATTAGTGGGTGCCAAACATTGACTAAAAACTAGTGGTGTGATTAATCCAAAAACAATAAGAATCACAAAACTTTGAACTCAGAAAAAAAATTTACATGCTAAAATTTATATGATTTTTTATGATTTTATTTTTCCATAATGACAAAAAAAAATCATTATTTGACAATTATTTTCTCATAAATAATTTTATATGTTTTAGAAGATCAAATATTATTAAATTATTTTTGAATTAAAATTCTTAATATTATATCTTTAAATATATTGGTAATGTTATATGGAATTGAGATAAATGTATATTTTAAAATCGATGTTTTAAGCAGTGTGCAAATGATTTTACATTTTATCTTATTTTATTAGAAACACAATAATATCTTGCCTTATTTTCATATATATAGTAAGTTTTCAAATACCTTGTGAGAGGCTGTGGAGTTTGATCCTGGATTTCTGATATTTTCTCCTCACATGCATTAGGGTTTGGAATCTCTTTTCTCATAACAATGTTTACAATTCGTCCACCCTTCTCTCGCAGGAGAAATTAGCACTATGATAACCCTAAGGGTAGGGGGAGAAGTCACCTCCTTCCGAAATTCCCTTGTAGGTAAACATATCTAGACATACGACAACCATGACACTAAGGGAGGGACTTATGGCTCTTCACAAATACCAATTTTGGGTGACAAATGGCAATAGGGTTTCATAGGACAATGTATACCAAAGGCCATTACAAACCCTAGATTCATCATACCCTCAAAATTCTTGGAATATCGTTGAAAGCGGATGAGAGACCACACTTTTATTTGCGAATTCGTGGGAATTTGGTCAGTTGGAAGGGATCTTGAACGGTGGATTCAGTAGAATTGGAAACCCAAAGGTGAGGTTGATTTGAGGTTGGGTCCAAAGGGTTTTTTTACTGTTATTTTCTCCAATATAGAGGATAAAGAGCGCATTTTTGAAGGCGAACCATATTTTTACAATAATGCAGGATTATAAATCCACCACTAAGAAGCTTGCTTCAATCAGGATATGGATAGGTTTGTTTCAACCCCGATTTGAGTAGGGCTAAATCCCCTCCCTATTGACTTTTGGATACCAGATATACTTGAGGGAATTGGATAGTCGCTTGGGAGGTTTTTCAAAGTTTCTAAAGTGACTAGACGAGGAAGAAATATGTCATATACACGTTTATGTGTCTATATGAACATATCTCATACTTTACCAGAATCCATAGAGCTGGATTACCAGGATGAAATTTAGAATCAACCAATTGACTATGAGCATGTTCCATCCAGATGTTGTGTCTGTCGTGAGTATGGCCATCTTATTTAAGACTGTCAACTATGAAGAAAGGAACAAGAAGTTGGAAACATTCTGGGGAATGACAGTTTCACTAAGGTCTCCACAAGGCGCAATAACCAGAAGAACCGAATCTCTCCAAATGCCAAGTCATTGGAAGACAAGAACTCTTTCTCTGCTCTCGAAGACATGGAAGAAGATTTCAATAATATAGAAGACACTATGATGGTAGATAATTCAACAGAAGTTGTTGTGAATAGATAAGCACAAAAGTGAAAATTGGAGGATGAAGACCTTCACTTCTTTGGCTTACTGAGGTTTGACGAAGGCACTCATCTGCTTACTAAAGCCTCCAAGGAACTCTCTAGAGAAGAACATACTTTGGTTTGTTTGATTAATGACTAGGCAGAGCAAGATCTCAGGGAGTTAACGAAAAAGCATCGTGAATAGTATGTGAATGCTTACATCCCTTGGAAAACCAAATGTTAACAGTCCTTGGGAAGTACTCAAGGGCCTAAATATATTCAAGATCTCAAGGAGGAAGGAAAGGAAATACTCCTTAAAGATCTATCCAAGGAGCTTAAAAAGAAAGGCAAAAGGAACTTAAAGGAGACAACATAATCTTCTAAACAGACTTTAGCTAATGTTGGTGAGGTAATGACCTTGCCAGTTGCAACCCTCAAACCTTCTACTTTCTCCTCATGTAATATCTAGGGGCTTAATAGTAAAGGAAAACAACAGTATCTTTGAGGTCAAATAAAGAAGGAAAAACCGACAATTGTGATTTTGTAGGAAACAAAAATGATGGGTGATAAATTGACACAAATTGCATCCCACGGTTGGAAAGGATGTAACTCTATGGTTTTGGAAGCAAAAGGAAGTGTTGGGGGTCTAGCTATATGGTGGAACCCTAGTGAGGTCGACTTTCGAGACAGGATGGCCACCTCTAGAGTTATTATAGGACAATTCTGCTATACAAGAACCAAGTAATCTATATTTCTAACAACAATATACAGTCCCTCCTCCAGGGGGTATAAAATACATTTATTTGCAACAACTTGTTGATATCAAACAAATAGTGGGGGACTCTGTATGGATTGTCTGGGGTGACTTCAAACTCATCAGATCACTACAGGAGAAAAAAGGAGGGGTAAGAAGACTTGACCAAATGTTGATTGCCTTTGATGGCTATATGCAATAGTTGAGGCTAGTGGACATACCCACAGTTAATGGTTTATTCACATGGAATAATCGATGGGGAGGTTCTCATAAAATAGTTAGTCGATTGGATAAATTCCTCCTGTCTAAAGGAATCCTTCACAGGTATATTTTCTTTGAGGCCTCCATCCTGCCTTGTATGGGATCAAATCATTGGCCAATCCGATTGGAACTTGACTTGAAGGAAGGTCCCTCTAATCATCCCTTCCATTTTGAACACTTATGGTTTTAGGATCCCGATTTTGTAGAATTACTAAGCAAATGGTGGGAGGAGCTGAACATCAAAGGTAAGACAAAAATGAAGTTTTCTAGCTTAAGTTGAAGGATTTAAAGCTTAGAATAAAACAATGGAAAAAGAAAGTCTTTGGTAATAACTTTGAGGATAAGATACTCTTGGAAAAGAAAGTGGTAGAGAAACAACAAAGAATGATTCATGAGGAAAATCTCTAGAATTGGTAGTAGAAGAGTGAACAACCCTCATCAAATTGGAACAAAGAAGTAAATAGGAGGAAGAACTATGGAGGCATAAATCAAGGATTCAATGGCTTCAAGAAGGGGAACATAACTCATTTTTTTTCACAATTCCATGATTAAGTGTCCTCACATTAATATAATCTTCTATATTATATCATAAGAAGGGGAAAGGAAGATACAACACCAGGATATCTAACAGGAATTGATTTCCTACTATAAGGACCTTCTCACTGAGCATTCATATGATATGCAACAAGTTATCAATGATGTATTTCAAAACATTCCAATGTGAGTCAATAATGACCAAAACACTGTCCTAATGAGGCCAATTTCCTTCCAAGAGATGGAGATGGTAGTCATGAATATGCCTAAAATTAAGGCACTTAACCCTGATGGATACACTTTAGATGTATTTCATCTAAAGCTAGATATCTTAGTAACTGACATGCTTTCTGGGATATCAAAGATGGCACAAATATGACATTCTGGGAAGACTCTTGGAAACAATTCTTGTGCTTAAAAGAGTCTCAACAGTTTCAACCCATACAAACACTTTCCAAAAGCCTTGGTGCTCATAGGTTGGTATATTTTTGGAAACCTCTCACGGAGAATCAAGAATGGAAGGTGTGGAAGGATAGAGATGATTGGCTACACAATGATGACACCTACTCCTAGAAGGAATTTAAAGAATTACTAGATAGTAGACAGATCAAAGTATCTTAGCATTAGGATATTTTACAATGGGGACATCAATCATCGGGTATATTTTCGTTGAAATAAGCATACGACATAATTGCAAGTCTCCATACATGTGATAATGCAGTTTTCTGGAAGAAATTGTGGGACAATAAATGCTGGCCAAAACCTGCTACTTTTCTTTGGTTTCTTGCATAGGGACGTACCCTTACATGGGAATGCTTATGAAGAAAAGGCTATGAGGGACCATCGAATTTCTCTCTATACTTTCAAGCAAAAGAGATAATGCAACACATTTTTATGACTTGCACATTTGTGTGTTGCGCTTGGGACATTATCTCACAAATCATCTGATGCCCCCGACCTTATTTCACAACAATTATAAATCTATTAACTCAATGCTTTGAAAATAATTTCAATAATCCTATTGCCTTACAAGCCTGGAGATTGGCCTTTGGCTTTGTATTATGTAATTTGTGAAAAGAATGAAATTTCAGAGCATTTGCTACAAAAAAGAGGGATTTTCCAGTTTATAAGAGATCATCAGTTGAAATATTTGAGAAGCGACTGTTGCATCCCCTTTTACAAAGGATGAATGATCAGTTGTTGAGACAGAGGATTATATTTTCAAAAAATTGGATCTATATCCCTCTATATTTATCTCTTCTTCCTCTCCACCACTCAAACTAAAGCATCATGGCCCCAATATTTTCACACCTCCTCCAAAAGGTTTTAGGATATTAAACTTTGACGGAGCATCGAAAGGGAATCGGATGCTGATCGACTATGGAGGCATCTTTCAACAAGAGAATTCTTTGTGAATGCATGTATATGCATTCTCCTATAACATTACAACAACAAAATATGGCATAATTTCTTCGCCTAGAGAAAGAACTGAAAATTGTTGCCCAAAATGGATATAGGCTGCTACAGGTACATTGTGACTCTCAACTTTCCATACAATGCTTACAAAAAATGTTACATGGCCAACCAGAAGACAAGTTAAGTCACATTTGGCTACTGCATGAGGTGATTACGAGTATTAAAAACTTGCTTACTTCCTTTCAGTATATTATTCCACACCACACATAATGGGAAGGTAATAGGGTGGCAGGGATATTAGCTAATTGGAGCAGCCAATATCAATGCCTAGCCTTCGATGAATCTTGGTCGACTGCGGCCCCCATTAAGGATATTTATCAAATCCAACAGTGCCTGCAACATGATAAGTCACAGGTAGAGGGAAGCATCCCTGATGGGGTTGAAATTAATGCTTCAAAGGCATGGCATCTATCATGATTAACATGCGTGAAATGACAGTGGTGAAAAGGGAGGTGTGCATGGGGACAAGAACCAAGGCATCCACCTATCCTGACCTCATCCTCATGTGGCGTCCACACTGCCTTCAAACTCAAACACATCAACCATCATCAAATCAATTTAAATGTGGGCATGTGGTGGGAGAGGGGTCTCAGTATGACATTCCCCTTATTTGTTGTTTTCGACCATTGCAGCAGATCATGGATTCATATCAAGGAAGACTACATGTGAATTGGGTTTTTAATGTGGATATTAACATGTGTGCCATGCCACACACTTGTCCTTATATGGTTTTTGCTCGCTCAGGCCTTCTCTCCTGCCCCTTTGATCCTCTCTCGTTGGTTTTCCTTTATAAACATATGGACCTTGTCCCAGAGGAGAGAATTTTCAATATGGTTAGTAGGACCACAAAATATTTCCAACACTCCTTCGACTCTTGGTTACCAATGTTGTAGCGCAACGATTTATGTGAAGGTCTGTTTATGTATTCCCAACCTTTACAATTCATTTCTTGTTGCCAATTCACTAGCTATTGTGTGTCGTTTCACTTTGGCTTTATATCTAGTTATTGCAGGTTCTCATGTTCTTTGTTTAGTTTCTCCATAACACAGCAATGGGTCCCTCCTTTGAGCTGGTCGTTGTGTTACCCACTGCGTCCTCCCAAATTGTTGACTCTACAGGTATATCATTTAGGTTTCCCATATTGGTATGTGGTGTCTGGTATTCTGGCACATTTTTATATGGTGTTGATAGTATCACGGGTCATGTCTTAGATAATCTGTGTCTCCTAGTTCCAACCGTTAGTTTCTTCTGCAAATTCAATTTGAAAGGGAGGTGTACCTAGTAAGTCATTTAGGGTCATTCTTCCTTTCTGTGGTTGAAGATGCCCTCATTTCGTTCATTCTTCACACTTTTGTAATATTGCTTGATATTATCCCTCATCGTCATCTCATGTTCTACCCATCCTCACCTATTTATACACATTTCCCTTACTATTTCATGACTCCCAGACAACGTCTACCTAGTCTTCGGGGTGGCACCTTGGGTGCATCCTCCTCTCGTCATCGACGTCTCTTTGGTTGGCACTCTGTGGCTTATCGTTTTGATTTTTTCCCCCCTAAAGTGAGGAACGAGATTCTTCACTTGGAAGCTAATGAATTTGGGGATCAAACATACTTTTCTGACTTAGAAATCAACGACAACACCTTCAGGTGGACTCTGGATCCCGACAAATTTTGAAAAAGGAGGCTTCATCTTCTTCACTCATTAGTTGTGCATCGTTAGCTAGAAACCTTGCTTCATATGGTCATCCATGACAAAAAATTCGAGAACTGTTAGTTATTTGCAAGACAAGAGGAGATTTGTTGGGTCCCTATAATACTAGTGATTACCCCATTACTATTGTAGTTGTACCCCTTATTAATATTGTTGTGCCCCTATTGTCCCCATATTGTTATTACTGTGCCCCATAGAATCCATCTATTGTTATTTTTGTGGCTTTATATTATT
>APFE030930508.1:2631-23678 GCA_000404065.3 Pinus taeda
TTATAAGTTAACAATATGCGCTACGAAATGGCTGGTTACTGACACGCTGTGAAAGAACTAAAACATCATTGCACTGCAAAATCAGCCAATAAAATTGCGCTGCAGAAATGCGAAAAGGACTAGTGACGTGTATAAGACAAGACATATCTTATACAATCATGATAGAGGATGACTAATGGCTTTTGAAAATGATTCATATGAATATCTTTATAAAACACGATCCCTGAGTAACAAACATAGGGCAACAACCATTAGACACCTATTTTTGGACAACAAAAATTTTATGGACAACATTATGTACATATCACTGCAGTTCTAGGTGATAACAATATCTAGCGTATGACAGAATATATGCACCCACTTTGGTTGTGGTTCTGTTCCCAGGCCTTAGTCCATCGTGCTAAATGATCGCATGGATCATCCTTCCTACTGCATTTTTCTATCATCCTAGTATTAGCATAACCAAACCTTAACTTCATCATTCTTCGGTATTCTCTCCATCCAGCAAAGATCTCCTTGTGCGTACCCCAGCAAAGGGCAGGGTTAGCATGCAGTGCCAACTCCAGTGCCTGGAAACGATTCTCTTCTAGTACTTCTCTTTCAAATTCATCTAAAAACAATTCCACATAAGTCAAACCATCTTAATTCAAAATATTCCTTACCTCAGTTTAGACACACCTCAACGACTTGGTCTTCATGTTGCAGCAGAGCATAGATACTTCATGCAGCCTATTCAGCTAATTCTCAATCTCTTCATCTAAATCGTAGGGGCAGGAGCTATCCTTGTCCCACACAATTCGTCCATCAGTTGTAGGATTGATCCAATCCTCATCTCATGTTGTTATCTTGTAGACCTGATAGATGGCATTATTTCTTTTGACATAGTCCCACACAGGTTTAGTGTAACGTGCACCTTATGCAGGATCCAACAACACTATAACCCTGAGCGACTTCTTCTCAAAAGACATCTTCCACTTTTCAAGTTGATTACCTTGTTCATATCAATAGCCTGATCAATTCCTAGTAGCATGGGGTATGGATTACTATGATCTACTATCTCAATGACCTCAAAGTCATCCAGCGCACTCACACCCTCAATGTCTACTATTACACCGTATAAGCACCCCATTGGAATAAGATTCTATTAATTTGCCATGCGCAACTGAATAGGAGACCACTGTAATGCAAGTCTCCCCATCCTTTCCCATGTCTGTTTAGGAAAGACATTTGAATTAGACCCCAAATCTAAGATTACCTCGTCCATTTCATATTCTCCTATCTTCATGGTTAGCATCATCTCACACCTCATTCATGTATTATGCTTACCAATCTTCCTTATTGTGCATTATTTAATAGGAGTCTTTTCCTTATTGGCGCATTTGTCTATTAAGTCTTGCAATCCTTCAATGAATTTCTGATCATGCAACAACTTCATACAATTCTTTAGAAAGATAGCTAGTATTGAAGGATCTACTTCTTGCGATGCATTAGTCTCTAAAATTTTTTCCTGACTTCCTGAGGTGGAGGCCTCAACAAATTTCTTCTTTGCTTCCAAGAAATTTTCTTTATCGCGATTCATATCAATGGCGACTTCCTTCTCAGCAGCCTTGCGTACCCATCTGCCTTCCTTGAGCTGCTTACATTTATCTGCACTAGTCTTGATACCACTCCTCAACACGATATCGATGCTCTGATCCTCTTTGCAAGGTTCAACCCTCATCATTTGAATGTTCTGCGTAGGCTACTTGGGCTTCACCTTCTTCTCTTGCATCTTTTCCATAAGGACCAGACATTGCTCTATGACATGGTCAAACTGTCGACAATACTGGCATGAGGGATGCGTGGGATTTGGAAATTCTCATGCGAAGTGCCCTGCTTTGCCACATTTATAGCATATTATCTTCCCACACCCTCATCCTAGCCCCACACCTCTTCCCCATCCTCAGCCTTGAAATCCTTAGCGTGCTGCTCCCGTGCCTTGATCTTGAGGCCGATTTTTTTCCTACATTCTGTGGATAGGGGTTCTATCCATCAATAGATCATAACTCCGACAATGGCATTCATCGTGGCCTACAGACTTACAGAAATTGAAAAATAACTATATAGAGGTTTGTACAAACTTCTGCAATAGATGACAGTTATCTGTAGCATGTTGTCTTGTAACCTGACAAATAGTGCACCATAGTGCAGCTCCCGCACTCGTCCAACCATTATTCTCAGGCTTTAGGGGCACAAGCCCTCCCCCTATAATATAATTCTTTAAGACCAAGCAATGATCCTTATCATCTCTATGGCTCTTACATTTTAGACACCAAATCTCAGTACACACCTCCGGCTGAACTTCCCTTCCTTTCTTCAATATTTGCAAATCCAAGTGTAGAATTTCCAGCTAGGAGTGAATCTGTTTCACACCAAGGTTCATATCCCAAATAGACAATGCATCCAGACTCATCACAATCTCCAAGGCTTCTGCTTGCGTTGCTATTTTATGTTGCAACAAAGGTATTCTTAAATGTGGCAAGAGTGATGCTATAAACAATTCGTGATGCTAGATATCTGATATTTACATATAAGCTTGCATGATCAAGCATTTCAACCTTTGATCAAAGTCCCAAGGTGGCTCATCAAGCTTCTATCGGATTTCCTTAAATTCAATTACTGATTGCGCCTCTGACTTAGGCTTACTGAACTCCATGTTTAAAGCTAATTGGGTATCTTCCAACGACGCATTGGGGTGATTAGTACAATACTTGATATACCATGTTAATGCGCAGTCTTGTAAAGTTGTAACCAATTGTTCTTTCTTAATATTATCATCTGTGATCTGTTGTTCTATCCAAACAGGATATGCAACAAGAAACCAAAACTGTTCAGGATCTTAGGTCCCCATTCCTTTAAAAATCATCATCTTCATCGCATTTTCCATGTTGAATGATGGGGGTGGAGGTGGAGGCATAGCTGAAGGTGTATGAGGTAGAGGTGGAGTGGATGGATGAGATATCCTCAAAATACCTTGAGTTATTCACTGAATTTCACTTCGTGACGTAGTTAGCGCCACCCCTTCATCATCACTTGAAGGGGGTTCAATGAGCAGACTATATTTTTGGCTAGATCCTTCGTTTCTTCTAAATAATCTCCCACTTCACATAGAACCAAACATTAAGGTAACTACATAACCCTCTTTTTACATGAAAACATTTTAATCCAGGACTTCAATGATTTCAAATACTTACCTCAGGGTCCTTTAAAGATCCTTTGCTCTGCTTCGCTATCGTTGATATTTCTATCAATAGCAAAATATGTCACAAAACTACCTAACGTGCAATCAACCCAATGATCCGCAGCTCGTGCGATATTTCTTTTTGATGCTTCCATTTTAGGAATCCACTCTATGGGACATTCGAGCCTCCACGTCCCTTGAGTATCAACCAATTTAGACAACCATTAGTATACTTCTTCAGGGAAGAAATAGAAGAACGCATCAATCTCGCCCATATATAAAAACCTCTGCAAACACTTCTCCTTGGATAATTTAAGGCTACTCTTCTCTTGAGCCACGAATGCATGTTATTTTCGATTAATCCACTTATCAAGCTCTTTCTTTGTAGGAAACCATTTATCACACATCTCTTAGATAGATACCGGTCCCGGCAATGAAACCATTTGTTGGCTTAAGAGGGCCTGGCAAAGTTCATGTTGTTCACGCCAACCAACAAAACCCTAATTGCTGGCTCTTTCGGAAAAAACTTGCATAGTGCAGGTTGCAGTCTCACCCGAAGTAGTATTGGGAGATGCTAGAACTAGGTTTTTGCATCCAGGGACATGTGATAAATGGTTCTTAAGCTCTGACAGTTTAAATCTACCTTTTCACAAATTGGTATTCGTCTAGGGCTTGTTACTATGACTAGGGTAAGATGGCTTTTAGACCTTTGCAAGGTCTATGATTAGTCTTTGCGGACTTTAACAGATGATTTATCTATTTTCGTGCATCAATAAACACCCCTAGGTCTGAGTTCACGCAGATCTATCCAATTCATTAGAAAACATAACAAAAGTAGCTTTCAACTTCGCAAAAGTAGATAGCTACTCATATCGTGCCTCATTAAGATAGATTCAGTGATTTCACGTAGCATTCATTCATTATTTCATAAAACCATATCATTAAGCGAGAGAATATAACATAAACAAATTTGACATAAATGCATAGTAATTCTTCAAAATCAATCTTTATTGATCTTCAATGTTCAGATTACATACTCTTCTACCTACGCATCTGCTACACAGGTCCGTGCTCTCAACTGCGAACTTACCAAGGCCTCCTGCGCACTTAGTTATAGGAGCCTTCCCCTTCTCACCTAAGTATAGGAAGAAAATCCTTCGTGCCTTAGCACTCGCCCAAAACAATTCCTATCTTAACTTAGCTTACTTCTCTTCCATTTCTAAGTTATCTCTAAGACTCACTATGACTCAACTATTTATAGCCTTCTTAATACAATACCATGGTCCACGGACCATGGGTGAGTCTCAAAACTGACTTTTTTATCTATCCAAACAAAGGGCTAAGACCCCTTCGACTCCTATCTTTCTACGCACTCCACATCCACATTTCGTGGAGACTTTACATATTTTACAAAAGCTTATACAAAACTTGGGTTAACTAACCCCAAAACCGACCCAAGGGACCTTGTCCCAACAATGATAGTGGCTTCACAGTCTTTGATCTTCACTGTTTAACATCTTTGTCTTCAGACTTCTGTCAGGAAGGTGAGGCACTTTAGCCTTCGCTGATGGCTATGGTAGATCTGCATTGTCTCAGCCTGACTACCGAGAATGATGAGCTCTATTTTTCTTTACAAGATTCCCAACGTGATCCCGTCTCTCCAATCAAAAATTTATATTTTCAAATATTGTGAGCCTTTCCTGACATCCATTATGAATTTTACGATCTAAACATTGAATGGTTGGAACAATATTACTTGGCAAGCTCTGTTGCAGGCAACACGTTTCAGTCCTTCCTTGCACTTACTAAAAATTTTAGTACAAACAAGGATGCACCTACAAGAGGCTTCTGAGGATTGTTGAAAAGTGGTATCCATCAAAGAGGTAAGCATGCGCATTGGGTAAAATTAGTGGTTGTGACACGTTGTTTTTCCCATTAGCAAGACCTTCCTCCCCATTTGCAAGTTTTTCAAGTTTTTTGTATTTCTATTGCACATCACTATTTATCTTTTTTAATCATTCATATATTTGTGTATGCGGGTCAAGAATTACTATGGTGCCTTCACTGGAAATTTCATTACACGTAACCCCGACCGTCTATCTATTAGGATACGAGTAGGATTAGTTGCATCTTAGTTTTCCTTTTGTTGCATTGATCTTGCACTCGTTCTTGGTATTTCTTTTTGCTTTTATTATTTTAGTTTAACATCATGTTCGCTTTAGTCATTTTGTTCTCTTGTCCTTCGATTTTGGTTTCCTATTTCTGTGTATTCTTTTTGTTTTCTTTGTTTCCTTCCTTGTTTGGTTTTCCTTTTGTTTTCTATATGCAAATAAGTGTTGTGTCTGGACCTGCATCCTAGCTTTTGAATGTGTATGTGGTTGATGTTCAAAGAGTCTTGTGACACTACAACCCTTGGATAGTCCTATGTCTATCTTTGTGTGTTTGGTTGTAAAATTTGGGTAATGAAGTCTTGACGGAAAATATGATCCATCTATAAGGAGAGTTTTGGCCCAACGATCAACTTATGTATAGTTTGGGAAACCTCATGCCTGTACTCAGTTTTCTGTTCAAGCTTATCCAACTAGTAGAAATGGAGAAGAAGAAAAATCTAACGAGAAAACCTGAATCGGAGTTCTTTACATACATCTCTGAAGGAATAACCACCCCTGTTCTCAATAAGTCGGGATCCCTTTTCTGCCCCAAAAATAAATAAGTGTTGATGCACAGTTCTCTTTGAAAAAAAAAAGGTGAAAGAAGAGAGTCTTCCTGCACAGAGAGGTGAAGAAAGAAACTCCACCTGGGTACTGTCCAGGATCACTGGTAGTGGAGCAATGCTTGTGTTCCTCTGTGACTCCATTGGGTTATTGTTTAGACCTGCTTGTAGTGGAGCAACACCAGAGATGAAAAACATACTCTAAAATTCTTAAGCTCGTGAACTAAACTACCCTTCCCAATTCTGTGATCTCACCAAATCTTATGTTGTGCTCAACTGAGTTGGTACAAGGTGAACTATGTCTGTCCATTGGGTAAGTGGGGAAGCCAAAGTAATATGCATGATGAATCAAAACTCCCTGATGGACCAAGTCCCTACGTTGAACGAACGAAGGCAAAGATGTTGGAATTCTACCAATGCATTGCCAAGTATTGTAGTAGCTGCAACACCCTCCAAAATTTTGGCCTGTACTCAAATTTCAGAGCCTACTATGGATCCTATTATCACTCAGGTTGTTCCCTTTGACTCCTAACGGAATACAGCCGAGGTAACCACAAACCAAGCTTTTGATTGCAAGTCCTACCCTACCTGCAGCCAGAGAGGGCTCTCTCTTTGGGATTTAGCCTTGTTTAAGGAATGATTATAGGCTAGATATGATGCACATGGGTTTTGATTTGGTTTGGTGAGATGGTTGATCTAATCAAACAGAGTTGGCATGCAAAGTGTAAGAAGTTCAAACCATTGGGCATGGAGTTAATGAATGTGAACTGAAGGGTGTGTTTTCTTTGGTAGAAGAGGGGAATATGGAGCAGGATAGCTACACATGGCACAATCTTTTAATGCTGGAACAAAGATGAAATGGAGGTCAGGGGATGAGAGGCAATTAAGGATATCTCATCCAGCCAAAGAGGGAAAGTGGATGAATAATATCTAGGAGCAATGAAGAATTCCTAGACAACATTTAGAAATGAGAGAAATAGCTTAAACATGATCAGTTAAGTATGCATATTCATCACTGTTTTAGAGGAAAACATAGAAAAGTTACAAGAATTGAGCACAGAGGGCATGAAAACCAGTTCTGATCTATTCCTTTTTCCTGCAACTTAGATTATGATATATAGATGGTGCAACTACATATAAACTAATAAACAGAGGGAGGAAAGACTTATTGGACCGTGAGCAAGCACAAGAATTCCATACCAAGCTCTTTAGCCATTGAAAGCACAACCAACTAGTTTAGATGCAAACATTCCAGCAATCTTTGATTATAGAAGTTCTTAATATTTACAGCGCAAATCTCAAATGAGAGATCAATTGAACAACCCACCAACCCCAATCACATTGTTTAGGGCTGTATTTATAGGCAAAATATATACAAAAAAGATCTGCTAGAGGATCTGAGGAAATAAATGCAGTTAACCTAACTTCTCTTTCAAATAATGTAAAAATATCTATCTAATGTTGCGCTGGGGGCAGCTGCTTCAAAAATGAGGCTATCTGTCCTTTGCTGTTATGCGCTGGCCATTCACCATAAATGCGCATTGGTCTCTGTTCCACTGCTCTTGAGTGGCTTTAATGTGCATTCACTATGACCTGAGAGCCTTAGGTGGCTTCACCGCTTTCTTATTGTCGATCTGATACTCTTTGCCACTTCACTGATACTCTTTAATTGAATCTGGGCTTCCTCTTTCCTCTGATATGCTTGAAACTGTCAAATCGCCCCTTTTCTACCCTTTCGAGGCAAAAATAACTGATGCAAAATGAGGCTTTCCATTTTTGCCTATTTTTTCTTAGCGATGCGCGATGAGCTCTAAGCGCTAATCGCGCATCAAAAAATGCGTTAGATTTTGATTCCGGGCCTCCTAAGCATCGATTTGCACTTTGCGAGCTTTTCTTTCAGCGGATGATGTCAGCATGACGTCAGCAATGGGACCCAGTACGGCGGATGACGTCAGCATGGTGATGTGGCAAGGTGACGTGGCAGGATGATGTGGCAGGGTGATGTGCTGCTTACGTCACGCAAAGGGAAGCGGTAGGGTGACGTGGTGCTTACGTCACGCAGGGGGAAAGCAGTATCCAGTTTTAGGTGCACCGCTTTTGCACAGAAGTGGTTTCAGAGGAGGGGGCTTCGCTACAGCCGGGAGGGCGACGCGTGGCGGGAGTACGACGTGTAAACCGCACATCTCCCGGACGCTAACCCTCGGCACATCAGGGCAAGAAAAGACCTGCCCACCGTAGATCTCAAGGCACGGGAAATCGGATGGCCGGTGGGACAGGTAAAGCGGCGGAAGGATAGGGACGGGGCCCGTGGCGCCTCTATTAATTATTTAATTTCAGCGGGGGAGGGGGGGGAACTTTAGGAAAATGGGTTTTTCATTTGGGTTTGCGGGTTTATGTGTGCCGGTTAACAATGCAGGTGGAGGGGGAGGGTTAGGTTTATAGATGAAAGAGGGGGACCAGGGTTATTACTTTAACCAGGGGTTAAAGTAACTCCGGGTTTAAGATGCATAAGGGTTTATATTAGTCCCAAATGGACCAATATCTCCCAACCAGGTTACATAGCTATAGTGCTATAGGGTGGGATATGTAATATAATGGGATTTTTATATAGTTTTTTGTAGAACAACTGCCATGGTTCCAATTCCATAAGTGATATGAGTCCTTCTTGACAAGACCACAAGTGATTACCAATCTACTTCTGCAACCTCAAACTACCTACCCAGCCTAATACACCTAACATTTTTTCTTCTTTTGGTTTGGGTGCACTTGAATTAGCAAACCCATCTTTTCAACTTTTTTATTTTAACTGGCCTCCTATCTACATCTATACTTATTTCATCCAAGGGCTCAGGTTAGGCTGTTGAGCACCCTTATTCTCTACCTAGCTAGTAATCTTCCAAGCTTAAACTGTTTGGACAAATAATGATTCTCTATATTCTACAACAGGAAATTGAAACCTAGGGAGGCCAATATTAAGCTGTTTGGACCTCCCTTTAACTGAAAATTCTTCAAAAATGGAATAACTCATCAAAATTGGAATGCAGCAGAGGCACTTAGACTAGCACACTCTCATGGACACTTCTTTGGCCTCAGTAGCAAATATAGAACAATGCAGCCTGCAAAGTATGACATATTTGGCATGTAGAAATGTCAATCATGATAGATGAATACCTGCTATGAGCAGGAGGCTAATAGTGGCTCCACTTGGGGATGGCTTTTCCTTGCGAAAAGTCAAGAACAACATGTCAGAATGCCTTAATCTTTAGTTGTTATGTACTATGAAAGCTTCCCTTTGCTGGCTGCTTTATTTATGAACATGACAACATACTTGAAGAGCTTAGGGCCTTCACTTTGGGCTTCAACTGCAGCAAGCTTGCTATCCAAACAGAAAACTGAAATCCTACCTACCTACTCTAATCAGCACTTACTTTGTTGTTAGGTGAAATGAAATAACCAGTGCAGCCATTTAAGCATTATAAACATCGGTAAACTTTGCTGTTTGTGCTTGCTGGTGGTAAAAATGGAGATCTTGCTATCAGATATAACTTTGTTAACATTTGAGAAGATCAGAAAACTATTGACCTTCTTTGCTGAAACAAGAAACTGTACAAAAGGGTCCTACAGCATGTATACATTATTGCTGGGCTGAATTGAAGAACTGTACAAATTTTTGGGATCACTATCATGCCTTGGAAACTGGATATCATCAACATTTTGATATTAAGGCACACAGCCTGCTAATGGAGAAGAGCACTTCTTTACTTCATCATACACCCTGTCAGCACATGAATCATATACAACATGAACTGATATTTGCAATTTATTACAAGCAGGCTCATATGGCCCTTGACTGATCTGCACAGGCTGCTCCTCTTCTTCTTCGAAAAACTCAGATGGTTGAACACAAAGAGGCAGGGGATCCACTTGGATCACTTGGTCATGAACAACCGCTTTCTAATCTTCCTCAATCTGATATTCGATGGCTCTTTGGGGCTGCAAAACTAGAGGCAATGTATTTTGAACAATGATTTGGGTTTCCTCCAGATGATCAATATCAACACTTGCTGATACTTGCTTATTAACTGCATGATAGTTCTCCTTAATAAATTGAAAAGAATCCACACAGAAAGGTAAAGTTCCTTCGCTGAAACCAAAATTTTCTGCGCTTTCCTCCTTTACTTCATAGCTGAGATAGGCACGTTGATTATTGATTTTAGACTGTTGATCCTGAACTGTTCTTTCTGCCAAAATAGGCTCTGACTCCTCTACAAGGCTGATTTGGTCATTAGTCTCATCATCATCATCATACTCATCGTATTTTGGCAAGCAGTTGAAAGAAGAGAAGTTGTTATATTCATATAGTATATCAGGAGACTGCTCCATCATGTATGGCTGTATGAATATGTCATCTGTTTTGTGGTAGGTTTGTTCATGAATGTCATTACTTTCCTCTTGCAAAGCAGATGTGTTCTGGTGCTCTAAACATTCCACTTTCATTGTGATAATTTCTTCTAACTTTTGTAACAAATCATGAAGTTTATCTTCTTTCTCTGCTTTGCGCTTTTCTTCCCTGATCTTTAGATTTGCCTCTATGTCCACTGCCATATCCTGCATTTGTTTCATAGTGGACGGGCTCCTTTCTCTTAAACGAAATTCTATTTCTGGGTCAAAAGCTTTTGGATAATGCAATAGAGCTAAATCAGGGGGAGGTCTAATATTCAAAGGCAGAGAATGATAAACTTGATTGAACCGATCATAAAATTGCTGAACAGATTCATTTGGACTTCTTTTTAACTGATTATATTCTTCAATGGGCAAGAGGAAATTAAGTTTGATCATCCATCTATCAAGGAAGAGCTTGGAAAAATTCTGAATATTAGAAATGCTAGCCTCAGGCAATGCTTTAAACCGAGTCCTAACTTCGCTTTGCAAATAAAGGGAAAACAGCCTGATACTAACATCCTCGTCCTCCACTTCAAATATATTAAGATAGTATTCAAAGGCTTGGATATGTTTTTGCGTAGTAATACCATTTTCTCCATCAAATCTTGGGAGATGCTCAGGATGATTTTTGGGCAGAGGATTAAGCACGAGAGGAAAAACAAGAGGCTTATATCTGTCAGGAACCTTACGAGGCACGAGATTATGTACAGGGATTGGCTGAATGGGCTCGATATGAACAAGGATAGAATGATTGGCTTTGACATTTGTTTCCTCCTTGGCTATATGATGATTTTTAGCAGCATTTAAAGGTTGTTGTTCTAATGTGCAAGGAGGCTTTTCAACAACATTTTCAAAAGGCAAATCATGAAAATCTAATTTAAAATCGTTTTTAAAATACAACATACACATCAAAATTTTATGGAAGAGAAAGAACATGGCCTCTTGGATAGTAATCCAGGTCAAAATCCTGATCTGCTCATATATTTCTCTTGGGTTCATTTCTCCAGCGGAGTCTTTATTATGAGGATTATGTGGAGTTGCCAGGTGGATAGGTAAATTAACTTTGAAGGGCCTGATCTCCATCCACCACACAGATCAGGACTTAATATGCAATAAGGAACAAAATATTTTTGAGATGTTTTGAGATTTTTTTGATTTCTTGGGAATTTTCAAAACAAGTTTAAGATTTATTCGAAAGGCAAACTGATAAAGAATGGGGATTTAGGGTGATGAACAGATGATGTCCCCAGCGGAGTCGACATTATGTTATCACTCAGGTTGTTCCCTTTGACTCCTAAGGTAATACGGCCAAGGTAACCACAAACCAAGCTTTTGACTGCAGGTCCTAGCCTACCTGCAGTCAGAGAGGGCTCTCTCTTTAGGATTTAGCTTTGTTTAAGGAATGATTTTAGGCTAGATATGATGCACATGGGTTTTGATTTGGTTTGGTGAGATGGTTGATCTAATCAAAAAGAGTTGGCATGCAAAGTGTAAGAAGTTCAAACCATTGGGCATGGAGTCAATGAATGTGAACTGAAGGGTGTGTTTTCTTTGGTAGAAGAGGGGAATATGGAGCAGGATAGCTACACATGGCACAATCTTTTAATGCTGGAACAAATATGAAATGGAGGTCAGGGGATGAGAGGCAATTAAGGATCTCTCATCCAGCCAAAGAGGGAAAGTGGATGAATAATATCTAGGAGCAATGAAGAATTCCTAGACAGCATTCGGAAATGAGAGAAATAGCTTAAACATGATCAGTTAAGTATTCATATTCATCATTGTTTCAGAGGAAAACATAGAAAAGTTACAAGAATTGAGCACATAGGGCATGAAAACCAGTTCTGATCTATTCCTTTTTCCTGCAACTTAGATTATGATATATATATGGTACAGCTACATATAAACTGATAAATAGAGGGAGGAAAGACTTATTGTACTGTGAACAAGCACGAGAATTCCATACCAAGCTCTTTAGCCATTGAAAGCACAACCAACCAGTTTAGATGCAAACATTCCAACAATCTTTGATTACAGAAGTTCTTAATATTTACAGCGCAAATCTCAAATGAGAGATCAACTGAACAACCCACCAACCCCAATCACATTGTTCAGGGCTGTATTTATAGGCAAAATATCTACAAAAAAGATTTGCTAGAAGATATGAGGAAATAAATGCAGTTGACCTAACTTCTCTTGCAAGTAATGTAAAAATATCTATCTAATGTTGCGCTGGGGGCAGCTGCTTCAAAAATGAGGCTATCTGTCCTTTGCTATTATGCGTTGGCCATTCACCATAACTGTGCATTGGTCTCTGTTCCACTGCTCTTGAGTGGCTTTAATGTGCATTCACTGTGACCTGAGAGCCTTTGGTGCCTTCACCGCTTTCTTATTGTCGATTTGATACTCTTTGCCGCTTCATTGATACTCTTTAATTGAATCTGGGCTTCCTCTTTCCTCTGATATGCTTGAAATTGTCAAATCGCCCCTTTTTTGCCCTTTCGAGGCAAAAATAACTGCTGCAAAATGAGGCTTTCCATTTTGGCCTATTTTTCTTAGCGATGCACGATTTGCGCTAAGCGCCAATCGCTCATCGAAAACTGCCACATATTTTGATTCCGGGCCTCCTAAGCATCGATTTGCACTTTGCGCGCTTTTCTTTCGGCGGATGACGTCAGCATGATGTTAGCAATGGGACCTAGTACGGCAGATGACGTCAGCATGGTGACGTGGCAGGGTGACGTGGCAAGGTGACGTGGCAGGATGATGTGGCAGGGTGACGTGCTGCTTATGTCACGCAAGGGGAAGCGGTAGGGTGACGTGGTGGGTGACGTGGTGCTTACATCATGCAGGGGGAAAGAGGTATCCAGTTTTAGGCGCATGGATTTTGCGTAGAAGCAGTTTCGGAGGAGGGGGCTCCACCACAGCCGGGAGGGCGACACGTGGCGGGAGTACGACAGGAAAACCGCCCATTTCCCATACGCTAACCCTCAGCACATCGGGGTAGGAAAAGACCCGCCCACCGTAGATCTCAAGGAGCGGGAAATCGGACAGCCAGCGGGACAGGTAAGCCGGCGGAAGGATAGGGACAGGGGCCCGCGGCGCCTCTATTAATTATTTAATTTCAGCAGGGGGGGGGAACTTTAGGAAAATGGTTTTTTCATTTGGGTTTGTGGGTTTATGTGCGCCGGTTAACAATGCAGGTGGAAGGGGAGGGTTAGGTTTATAGATGAAAGAGGGGGACCAGGGTTATTATTTTAACCAGGGGTTAAAGTAACTCCGAGTTTAAGACGCAGAAGAGTTTATATTAGTCCCAAATGGACCAATATCTCCCAACCAGGTTACATAGCTATAGTGCTATAGGGTGGGATATGTAATATAATGGGATTTTTATATAGTTTTTTGTAGAATAGGGGTAGGGAAAATGATATAGGGGGCTAAATAATAAAGTTAGGAGTTAGTATGACTTGGTGGAGTGGAAATGTAAGGGAAATGATGGGTTGTGTAAAGATTAATTTTACACAAGCAATGTGGCTTCTTTTCACTTAGTCCACTCAGATGTCAACTTGGTTTTTTTGACAAGGATGGAGTGAAAACAGGACTAGTTGGGCAGATCCCAAGGTCCTCTGGGGGATGTTACTAAATGATTTCTGAGGAAATGAGAAGGGGAAGTTAGTCACGATTCCTTGTTGTACCACCAAACAACTGCCATGGTTCCAATGCCATAAGTGATAGGAGTCCTTCTTGACAAGACAACAAGTGATTACCAATCTGCTTCTGCAACCTCAAACTACCTACCCAGCCTAATACACCTAACATTTTTTCTTCTTTTGGTTTGGGTGCACTTGAATTAGCAAACCTAGCTTTTCAACTTTTTTCTTTTAACTGGCCTCCTATCTACATCTATACTTATTTCATCTAGGGGCTCAGGTTAGGCTGTTGAGCACCCTTATTCTCTACCTAGCTAGTAATCTGCCAAGCTTAAACTGTTTGGACAGATAATGATTCTCTATATTCTACAACAGGAAATTGAAACCTAGGGAGACCAAGATTAAGTTGTTTGGACCTCGCTTTAACTGAAAATTCTTCAAAAATGGAATAACTCATCAAAATTGGAATGCAGCAGAGGCACTTAAACTAGCACACTCTCATGGACACTTCTTTGGCCTCAGTAGCAAATATAGAACAATGCAGCCTGCAAAGTATGACATATTTGGCATGTAGAAATGTCGATCATGAAAGATGAATACCTGCTATGAGCAGGAGGCTAACAGATCCTATGATCAATTTCTCCTTAGTCATGTATTGGTAAGCTAATGATCTCAAGCTCCCCTTTTTGATATTAAGATTCATTCATGCTTTTATCTTTCTAGAGTATGTGTCATCTTTGGGGATGGGGATTATTGATTGTTATGAAAAGGGAAGTTTATTCTATTTCAAGGGGAAATCTGGCCAGCCTCCCTTAGCATTCAAAATTGTGCAATGGTTTCCTCCAGTTTCCTTCCCTCAAACGAAACCCACTGCCTGCAGAACTTATGCACCTTGGTTCCTCAGCTACCCAGTCTTCCTTGCATCCTAAAACTGCATAGATGTGTCCTCCTAGGACCTCATCCCATACGAGTTCCTTGCATCTTGAAACTGTGCAGTTTTATCCCTTAGCTGCTCAGTCTTCGTTGCATCTTGAAACTACGCAGATGTGTTCCTCCTAGGGCCTCATTCTGCAACAGTGTCTTGCATCCTAAAAATGCACATTTTTTTCCTTCAGCTACGCAGTCTGCCTTGCATCCTAAAATTGTGTAGATCTGTCCTTCCAGGGCCTCATCCTATAGCAGTCACTACCCACTGAAACTACACAGATGTTTCTCTCAATGATCACAAGAAGGATGACATGCTAGACGACTCTCAAGGAGTTGAGGGAGAAGATAAGCAAACCAAGGAACCCAAGGTATGATAGAATATTGAGACTGTGTGAAGACTCCATATGATGCACAACCCTTGGGTGGTAGGTATGAAAAACAAAGCACATTTTTTGAAATACACCTCCTAGTGTAGCTTGAAGGACTGCTTATCATTGTCATATCATTCTGTCTTCAATGACGTGCATAGTTGCAAGAACTGAAAGTCATTCCATGTGTTTCCTCTATGTGTCATGCTCCCTTTTGCTTTCTTAAACAACTATTGTCTTTTGGCATGCTGATTGCTTTTTCATGATTGTGATCTTGTTTTGGTGATTTCTAAGGTTTGTCTTTGTGTGTTTGGGTTTTCTTAGCTATGTGAACATCAGTTGCACTCACACATAAATATGTAAGCATTGTTGTGCAAGTATCTCCACAGTCGTATTAAGGTTTATCCCAAGTGTCTCATTTATCGCTTATAGCTCTAAACAGTCCCATATAGGGTCATGCTTTTCTATGTTTTCCCGATGGTCAGTGCCTTCATGTTGTTGAAGTATGCTAAGTGTGTTATCACAATGACGAGTCCTCACAAGTTCGCTTGCCTCTCACACTTAACCATTTTCCTGAAAATCTCTCCGACTGAAAAACTCCATTTCACTAGAGCCCAATTGAGCTACATTGTGCTATTCTAGGACTTAGTGGTGCTGCTCTGCTATCTAGAACCACATAGTGCTTGAGACTGTCCTCCAGATCAATTGCATTGCGTAATCCCAGAGGTGAGAAATCTGTCTCCCTTCCGAAAACTATAGAAACTGCCTCAAATCCCAACCTGACCCCAATTGAGCTACATTGTGCTATTTTAGGACTTAGTGGTGCTACTCTGCTATTTGGAACCATGTAGTGCTTGAGGCTGTCCTCCGAATCAGTTGCATTGCATAATCCCAGAGGCGGGAAATCTATCTCCCTTCCCAGAACTATAGAAACTGCCTCAAATCCCAACCTGAACTATGCACTTCACAAGAATAATCATTAAGCCTCCTTCTTTCTTGCTAGAACCCCGCATTGCATATAGACCTAAGCCTACACTACTCCTAGAATCTATGCAAAGATGTCCTCCCAATGACTTCGCTTAGCCAGGACTCCTTGCTCTTAAAAACTGCATAAAATAGTCCTTTGGTCCTTCTATTATCCTGCCTTGTCTTCCCTCTGGAAACTGTACAGAGGTGTCCCTCATGGTTCCTCATGGTCTGCTAGAAGGGGTAGCTACTTCCCTTTCTCTTTTCAAGTTTCTTTCCTCATTTAGAGGAGTCTGTAGTACTGAAGGATCACCCATATTTTTTTGAGTTGGTAGTGGCTGTGGTGGAGTCTTTCAGGTTGCTCTAATTCTTCTAGCTATTCTGCTATTTCTGGTTGTTCTGATGTAGGGGCACTTGTTTCCTGAGTTTACCTCTGTGAAAGCTCTACTATGGGAGCACTATGTTCCGGTGTTGGCTTTTGGGAAGACTTTGCAAGTACCTGTACAAAGGAGTCCAGGTCAAGTCTCTTCTCCAAATCTTTCATCACATTTTCAACTTCCACCTCATCACTATCTTGGTCTATCAATGCCCCTTCCCTCCATTCATTTAAATTGGCGTATTATTCTATTTCAAGAATTTTGTGATGGATGTAGGGTGACAACTTTTGTTTTATCCTTCTATCACAGATGAAACTGTGAGGATCATAAGGCCAGATGAAACTTTTTTTCAATCTCATTCTCTCAAGGATTTCTTCTGCTTCTTGCCCTGCTTTCCTGTTGTTGCACACAAATGGGCCTAAGTGGTCTTTGATCCTCAGCTGGGATTTCTCTTTTGCTTTCATGAAGTGGATTTGATCAAAGTTGATTATTTGCCTGGAGTACTCCAGGGCAAATAATCTCATGGGGACATATTTGGGGAATTTGAATGGGGGTAGTTCACACCCATAAACTCTAATCTTAGTATGGTTCTTGTATAAGTACCAGGCACCAATCTTGTACTGCTTGGATAATTGAAGGATTCTTTTGATATCATCATTAATTCTAGGAGGGGGACATCCTATCATCACAGAAATTTATAGGATGGACAAATTGATCAATGAAATCTATATATGAATAAGGAGAAGAGGGTGAGTAGTGAAAAATAGAGGTCCAAAAAATGACTGGCCTAGGGTTCCCTTTGGTATCAAACTTATGTAGAGAGAAGGGGAATTTGTCAGTTTGGTGGTAAAGGAAGAGGTTATATAGAACTATGGAATATTTGAACACTCTCTCATTCTCTAGCCTCATGAATTGGTCATGCATCTTGTCAGCTATGAATGCAACATAGTCATATTTGCAGTAGGAGGCTGACCAGGGATGAAGATAGTCATGTAGGCAAAGGTCAGTTCATCTACATACTCATCAGTTGTAAAACCTAGAATGCAAGCAATCATGGAGATAATGTCCCTACCCAGGCCAGTAAAAGCACATGTCATGTAAGAAGGGGGGTCCTTTGTTATGTATCTCTCTTCCATGAAGGTTTGACAGACTCGAGTGATCTCTAAGCTGGATAGTTTTGAGAATTTCTCAAGTAAATCATCAATGGATAAGGGGGAAAGGTTTTGGCTAGGTTGCAGTTGCAACATGTTATTGATAGATTCTTCCGTAATGGTGAAAAGGATTTGTTGATCAGGAGACATCACAGCTCTCAGATTAGGATTATAGTTTGCATGGCATTGATGGACAATATCTAGGAAAATCTGAACAGTGGGAAATTGGTATTTAGGGAGGTTTGATTTCCAAAGACAAATTTTATTGGTATTATTTAGATAATTGTCCCGGTATTTGCAGTGTAGTTTCAAGGGGGAGTCACCAAATGTAAGGTCTTTAATTTGGAAATCCTTATCAGCTAAGGGAAGGTAGTCCAAATCCCTATGAGGAGTAGTGATTGGAGCAATGTTTAGGACAAATGGGGTTTCCATCCTTGGTTCTTGTGTGTTTAGGGAAGAAAATGGGGATTTTCAATAAATTGCTGACAAAGAGGTACTGGGAAGTATTGGGACTAATCTAGCAAATCAATTGCACTAAAAACTTTGGGTTTTTAAAGAAATTTAGAGGAAGCTCGGTTCACAACAAGGTTTCCAGGAAGAAAGTAAGGTAAATACCTATTTTCAGATGGTTGAAGGGACAATTGTCTATGGTGATAGCTCTATGGGTGCGCAAGTAGACTGGAGCAGTTTTGGACTTCAGTAACTATTGGCGGTTGATGATTTAAAGCCAGTTTCTGGACTGGGATGTATTCTATGTGTGCATGGGAGGCAGAGGTCATTTTCTCGAACAAAAAGGGAAAACAATGGACATTTTTGTTTTTATGCAGAAGTCAATATTTTGGCGGGTTAACGATAGTGACAGTTGGTATCAACTGAATGACAGGATATTTTATTGTTTGTGGGAGGCGGTGAGTGGGTTTCATCGCACTACTTCTGGAAGGCGAGTGGTTTTGGAGGAGGGTCACATGATTCCATTGATCGATTGACACGTTGCATCGACGAGTTTTGGAAAACCTCCCATATCACGCGCTTAACATTCAACCAAAGGGCCCACGCTATATGAGTGATAGCCGTCGGATCTGGGAGATCTAATCCGATGGTAATCGGCATTGGAAAGTGGTAGAGAGTTAACTAGAGGGGCCCGAACATAATTAAATTCCTTAATCATATTGGGGGTGATGTGATTGGACGATAAGTTATTAATTAATCCAGATGATTAATTAATCCTTTATTAGGATGGCGGGGGGTTTTGCTCTTAATTAATCACAGGTCGATTAATTAATCCCATTTATCAAACTTTATTATGGTTATTTTGCAAACCAATGGGGCAAGATACCTATTTTTGGGATTTTAATAGTAATACGGGAAAGGGGTGATTTATTTTCTTGGGAGTTAAATAATAATACGAGTTTTAAAGTTAATATGACCTTGTAGGATATGAAATGCTCTAAGTCAAATGTTTCCGAAAGCATTTTCATTATATAACTTTTATGACTTAGGCTAAATGAATATGAGGGCTTTCCTTTATATACAAAATGTTTTAATTTTCCTAAGTAAAATAGGGATTTTACTTAGGAAAAACATTATAAAGGGGATGAAATGAATTTATGAAGGGGAAATATTGATGAAGGGGGCTTAAGTACTTTAGGCATTTCAAATTATTGGGCCGAGGGTCTGGTCCCTCCAAAAGTCAGAGAAATGCTTTGAGCCCCTCTAACTTATTGTAGGTGCCTTTAGCACTTAGGGGAAATTAGTAAAAATTTAGGGAAAAATGGTTGGGGAAGTTAATTAGTTTGACTTTGATTCCTGATGTACTGTCTTTACTATGCTCCATGCGTTGTCTAAGTGATGAAAGCAAAAATATTAAAGCATTAAACTTAACCATTCATCACGCCTTTGTTCTGCAACCAATCATCTACTTACCCTACCTACTTAACCTAGCATTTTCACTTCTTTATTAGTGTGCACTTAAACTGGCAAACCCTTATCACACTTTCCTTTCTTTTACATATAGATATCTATCTAAGTCTAGCCCTATTACATCCAAGGGCTCAGATTAAACTGTCAAGCTCCTTTTATTCACTCTACCTATCTACTTATCTACCAAGATTAAACAGTTTGGTCAGATTTTATTCTCTATTTCTATAAACATGAAATTGGAAACATGGAATAACCAAGTTTAAACTAGTTGGCTACCATGGATTGTGGCATAGGTGACAATATGCACACAATCTTTATTATACAGAAATTAAAATAGCAGTGGCATCTGGACTTTCTCAGTTTCATGGTCCTTTTCTTTTTCTTGGGGTTCATTTTCTTTCATTTTTTGACCTTTTCTTTATTCTTTTTGCCCTTTGATGGGCATACCCTCTTTATATTTTTTTATTTTTTTTTACAAATATGGAAGACATTTGCAACAAACAAAGGTATGAACATATTTCAGAGTTAAACCAAGTCAATCATAATATATGACACCTATTGGTATAGGAACATAATAATGGCTCCACTTGGGATGGCGTTCCCTGGTGGAAAGTCAAGAACATTAGATCAGTGGCCTTCTGAAAGACTGTGATTTTACTCTGTAATTTCCTTTTCACTGCTGCTTTATTGGTATGTATGACAGTAATATTTCTAAAGCTTAGGGCCTTCTCTTCGGGCTTCAACTCCAAAATTTTACCATCCAATCAACACTGAACATTATGAAGGATATATTATTTACAACTGAACTTGCAAAATTAGTAAATGGGGTCAATTTTGTGCTTTAACAATTCGACCATTAACTGGTCCTCCATCAATCTCTTCACCATTCAATTCTTTAAGGAAATATGAATTATTTCCTCTAAAAGCATATATAATGTATGGCCCTTTCCACAGGAAGTCAAACTTCCCATGTTTCCCTTTGTCCTCTTTTTTTGAATCCCATTTTAGAACTTTGACTCCCAGATAGAAGTCTTCTACTTTGGTCCTTTTGTCAAACAATTTCCTGAGTTTTTCTTGTAGTACATGGGCTCTATTATATACTTCCTCCCTAGTTTGTTGTAAATGGATAGTCTGGTTAATCCTCCTCTATATATCATTTGGTTCCACTTGGGCTTCCTAAAGTAATTTCATGATTGGAACTCCTAAAGATGAGGGGAAAATTGCCTCTGTTGGGTCCCTATAATACTACTGATTACCCCATTACTATTGTAGTTGTACCCCTTATTAATATTGTTGTGCCCCTATTGTCCCC
>APFE030930523.1:3209-16018 GCA_000404065.3 Pinus taeda
CAATATGTCTCTATCTTCTTTCAATTAGAAACTTCTTTTACAATGATTTTGTACTGGTGCAGTCCTTTACCAGTAAGTAGGCTGCAACCTGCAGAGAGCTACAACTCTCTCTCATTTTCCAGTCTCTCCTGGAAGGGAGCTACAATCCCCTTTTTCCTCTTTTACTTCTTTAAGGACCACGTTTCATTAATTTTCAAACTGGATCCATGAACATCAAATAATCTTTAAGTATATGAAAATCACTCAACCTCCTTATACAATGAACCAATGAATCACCCAACTCTTCAGAATGTTGTAAACAGGAAAGTAATACCAGAAATATAAACCCAGAACACTGTTGCAATAGGTAAATGACAATCAACAATAGTTTCAAGATAAGGCCGCAACTTCACCAACAGGGGCCTGCATATATCCGCAGCTCTTCTGAGACTGAACTGCGCAGATCGGCATTGATTGTTCTTCTGCTCTACGTACTTTTCTTCAGATCCGCACCTTTACTTCTGACTTAGTGCGTACACCCGCACTATGCCTTCTTCTCGCCTGCGTACCTCGCACTTCGCCCTTTTCTGTACTGCGTGTGCCTCGCACTGTGCCTTCTCCTGCACTGCATACCCCGCACTGCTCCTTTGGTTTCGCAGTGTACTCCCGCACTGAGCCTTTTACTGAGCTGCGTACCCCCGCACTGCACCTATGGATCGCCTGTGGACTTCTAATTAGGGCCAAATTTACAGTCCTCCAATGTGCCACAGTCAGTCAGATCCACAGATCTGATCATGCGCCCGAGAGATCACGACTTCATAGATTCACCTTCAAATTTACTTTGATTTAGATCAAGCATTTTACATTGATAACCCAATATTTCAGATCTTAAGATATTCAATTGAAAGATGCCTTAGCCAAGTGATCTCCTTCCCTATTTATAGTCAAGCCCTTATTCACACCATGGGACAAAACCATCAATAACCAATACAAGGGATCCAAACCGAGGCTAAAATAGATCCTATACCACGTGCCAAAACCATAGCATCAGAAATGGCGGGCTAAATACCACGGGCCAAACATAAGAAACCCCACGTGAGTGTGCTTCTCTGCCTTGAAGTGAGTGAAATGGGGATCCGCACCTTCTGAATGGGTAACCTGCGAGTATGACCGCACCTCCTGGACGATGAACCTGCGGGTCCACACCTTTTGAACCATTCACCTGCGAGCCTCTTAATTTCCATCATTTTGAGAGCCTGAACCGACCATTTCCACTTGAGTGAGTTTCCATCAAGTACAACACCTGTATCATAGAGCCATACCAGAATCATAATGCCAACATTCTGTTCACCAGTCATATCACCATTGGTCCTCTGTACCATCAATTTTTTGGGTTAACACTACCAATCGATTTCAGTGTCGTCGATATGTTCAAGAGAAGTCACTCAGAGAATTCACTAGCCCGGCTTACATCTCATCCATTGCAATACCTTAACACTTCATTCTTTCATGACCGCCACCCTGAACCTTGTATCATCAGATCGTTTTCACCTCCACAAAATCATTTGCTCTGTTTCATGTCGTAGATGTGGGATTCATTAAGACCCTCCTATTATGGGTCACTTCTTGTCGACATCAACTCATTATCCAAGAAGTTGACTTAGGAACAACCCTTTCAGTACTTTGAAGCTTGCATGCCTCAATGGCAAGTTTCTCACTTCCAGCAATAGGTTTACATCAATGGCCTTTAATCGGGAGATTTTGCATGGTGTTTGACATCGACTCATATATTCTCACCATGTGAATTGTACTACCATACCTTGAGGGTCATTATCATTATCGATGATTCCTCTCACGCCTATTAACAGCTTACATCATCAGCTGGGAATCAGGCGATGTCTTTCCATGTTTGACCTCAGGAAATCCTTTCACATGGATCGACTTGTAGTTCGGGCAAAGATTGAACGATTTTGAAGACCCTGGATCTAGTTTCATCCACCTGGGCTGTGGTATATTCAGGAAAATAAAGACATCAAATGTACATCATAGCTACACAGATGATCATCCAAGCTAAAGGATGATGGTTGTACCAAAATCATCAGTTTGCCATATAGATGGTGGTCTGTCCAATGTACATGAAAATGAATTTATAAAGCTATAGCATGGGAATTCCCGCCTCAGCTAGATCATGAAAATATTATGAAGATAATATATTGTATTTTATCTTATCACAGGTCACCTTCCATTTCAAAAAACCTCGGGTCCTCATGACAAAGCATTTCACCTGACATCAGAAGATTTACGACCTCATGCTTTAGGGGGCACCTATTATAGACATATTTGGGCACTGCAACCCCAATCTCATATGTCCATAAACCAAGGGCTTAAAATCCCCTAAAAATGTTGTTTCACACCCTAAAGGAACAAGGTCAGTTGATTACATCATATCCCAGAAGTTCTCCCTGAAAACCTACTCAGAACTAGTCAAAACTAGACCATACAGACTGCTCAGTGCTAAGGGTGCGATTCATCTCACCTACTACATGTAGAAAGTGTGATGCATACTAAAAATACCTTCTGTAGGGTGCGATGAGTGAGAGCAGACAAATGGAAGAGGCAGTTGGCTAGGTGGAAACCCAGAGAATCTTCTAGAAACTGCCCATTTGACACTTGCCTCTCTGAATTCGCCTAGTGATGAGTAAGAGATCATGAAATATCCAAGTGGAACCAAGAACTATCAGAGAAATTACACTAGTCGCAAACCCAGAAGCTGACTTACCCACCTGGAAATATCTATATATGGATCCCTCATCCTAGAGATCCAGAGGCTGGAATTTTGTATCTTGTAAGGAAGTGCTGTTGGTTTTTTTGTGGAACATCATAGTGTTGGGTGATCTAGATTTTCATGAGGTGAAGAGGGATTTCATGGTGAGAGGATGGCACTGGGTTAGATCAATGGGTTGTAATCCTCTCTTCTACTACTATCAATAAAGCTATTTGAGTTTTCCTCCATATTCTTGTATATCTCTGAATCTTGTATTGATATATGCATTTGTATGGTTAATATATATCTGATCCTATATTGTTTATGGTTATAGATCTCTATGCTTTGATTGTATTATGCTGCTTTGACCCTACAGGTGTTCTTTGAAGTGGGACAAGTAAGGAAGGAGTGGCAAAGATCTGTCAAAAGGGAGAGGAAACAAGCAAGGAACCAGGTGAAAGACTGAGGTTGGGACTCTCTACTTCTATCTCATCTATTTCTCATAAAGGAAAACACAAGTGACTTTAGTTTGTTTGTTTCTAAGATAGCTACCCGTCTTAGTGGGACTAGCAGCTTTGAATGGACACTAATTTTCTCGATAACACTCGTGCACAATATTTAGACTTGATCTATACTCAGTTTGGCATGCTTTATGACAAAATTCCTGATGCTCCTAGACTAGAATTTTCCATTCCTCCCCCTCCTAAATCGAATAGGGACTCTCATGCCAATGATGGCGTGATTGGTACCTCAAGTACGCAAACTACAAAGGCTCCATCTAGTAAAGCCTTTGCAGTTTCTAGTCAAAAAAGCAAATGACAAACTCCTTGCCTCGGAAGTTAATGTTGTGTCATCTAACAAGGGCAAAGAACCAAAGCAACCAGGGGGCAAGAAGAAAGGGAAAAACAAAAAGAAGAAACAGGAAGATTCGACTCCTGACAAATCCTCTAGAAACCCTACTAGGTGAAAGAAACCTAATCAACCATGTTTCATATGTAATGAGGATCATTATACAGGAGATTTTCCACATTGAGCTAAGGTCACGAAATTTTTAAAGACTTCAATTACCTCAGCGGTATTGACTGATCCGTTTCCAAACCCAAAAACTAATTTGGTTGCTATCAATCATGCTTCCCCATCCCAAGTTCTTATGTTATCTGTCTCGAAACAAGAAAATGATGCTTTGATATCGAAAAGGAATAAAGATTATGGGAATCCACAGATGTCGAACAACAAGGCTACAAATCAACCCAGTAGTTCGATAACAACTTCATTAGAAGTTGTTCTGCCCATCATTCATGAATTAACTATAAATCCACCAAAGGGAGTAGTACATAAATCGACATTTAATCCTTGTGCCTGAGTAGCATAGAATTATAATATAGTGGAGGATCTAGCCCAATCGCCATCTGCTATGTCGACACTTGAAGTACTGCAGAATTGGCCCTCCCAAAAGCGGGCTTTATTATCAGCAATAGGTGGGATTGATCTAGCAGATTCCAATCTTGTGGCTTTTCACCATAGAGGATACGAACCTCAGTTACTGGCCCAACTCACTTTCCTTATACAGGTAAAAAACCTCAATAAAACTGGTCATCGAACAATCATTGATGAGGGGTCATCTACCTGTATTATGTCAATGAGTTGCTGGAAAACTTTAATCTCACCACCCTTGTCATGATCATCAACAACATTAAAAGCATTCGATGGAAGAACATATACGCTGTATGGGATTTTAAGTAACTTGCAAGTTGAACTTGGGGAAAGACAGTAGAAATTGAAGTTGAGGTCATTGATGGAAACCTTGACTACAATATTTTACTAGGCAGGCCCTGGATTGATGCTATGGCTGCTGTTGTGTCAACATATTTTAGAAAGATTTCATTTCCCTTCCAAGGTGGAATTACAATCATTGGCCAGCTAACCTTTTTCACCAACAGTTCAAAAGCTACTAAAATCATTCCATTGATCCATGGAAGTTCTCAATCGCTTCAAAATGTCGAAGTAGGTCTCCTAAAGACCCTTCCTTAACGGGTACTTTTTCCCTCCTGCCTCCAAGTAATCTGGCTGAAGTGGCCACAGTGGAAACCTGTCATATGATATCTTCTACATCATCAAAGATTAAGATGAAATCTGACCATTTTGATAGTATGGATCGTCGCCAGGTGTTGCCCCCAAGCCCTATAGAATCTTTGTAGCAATCAATTTTCTGGGCATGGGTGGTGAACACAAATCAACACTCAACAAGTGTTTTGATAGATAGGTCTCTAGAGTATGGCACCTCTCATGATCCTTGGTCCTGTATACATTCTACAGATGAAGGAATCATTCATTCGATGATGATAGGAGAGGCACCATGGGAATATTACCACCATCATTCCCACCTTCAAGATAACAACGAAGATTATTCTAGTGACCTTAATCATCCTTCAGTTTTTGATTTTCTATCAAATACTGTAAATACGATGGATTCTGAGTGAAATATGTCCAATATTGAAGAAACTGTTGTCATTAATATCTTGACCAAACCTAATGTTGTAGAGAATATTCATGTTGGCAAATCTTGTTCTCCTTCAGAACTAGAAATATATTACGCTCTCTTTCGCGAATTCAGAGATATCTTTGCATGGTCATATGAAGAAATTCCAGGCATTGACTTGAGTATCGTTGAACATGAAACCAAGATGTATCAAGATGTCAAACCAGTACGACAATGGCTTCAACTGGTTCACCCGAAGAAAGCCATTGCCATTAAGGTGGAGGTTGAAAAACTTTTACATGCTCATTTCATTTACCCTATTCCCCTCACTGTTAGGTATCGAATATTGTTCCTGTGATGAAAAATCAAGGAATGATTAGAGTGTGCATTGATTATACGAATGTAAATCAAGCTTGTCCGAAAGACAAATACCCTACACCCTTCATCGACCAGATAATTGATGAATGTGCTGGATATGGAATCTTTTCATTCATGGATGGATTTTCTTGATACAATCAAATCAATATCTACCCACAGGAGCAGTCAAAGACTGGATTTATATTTCCATGGGGCACATTCGTGTACCGTAAACTACCTTTCAGTTTGAAGAATGCAAGGGCAACCTTTCAAAGGGAAATGAACTACGCCTTCCATGACATCAAGCACATCGTTCAACCGTATCTCGACGATCTACCGGCTCATTCACGAAAGTGGACTGATCAACTACAGCATTTGAGAGCTATATTTCTACGTTGCTGACACTACAAGATATGACTCAATCCACACAAGTGCGTATTTTGTGTTGGTTCTAGTTGATTAATTGGTTTTCGTAGTTTCTAAATATGGAATCTGACTCGACCCATGTAAGGTTCAGGCAATTATCGACATGCCTCCACCTTTAAATTTGCTTCAGATTCAGAAACTCCAAGGGAAAGCAAACTTTCTAAGGAGGTTCATTCCAAATTATGCCGAACTTGCTAAAGATTATACGTGTCTTTAGAAAAAAGAAGTACCCTTCAACTGGGATTAGGTTGCGCAAGCTTCCTTTAATGCTTTAAAAGGTTCCCTAGTAAAAGCATCATTAATATATGCTCCTGACTATCAAAAAGACTTTAACCTGTATCTCGCTGCTACAGATACAACCATCGCCATGGTTTTAGTATAAGAAGACAATGGAATAGAACATCCTGTGTATCATTTAAGCCACAACTTAAATGATACAGAAAGTAAGTACTCCTATGTTGAAAAGCTGGCCTTAGCAGCTATTCAAGCCGTACAAAGATTTTGACACTATATACTCTTTCGCAAAACTACTATTTTGTCAGATTGCAACCCTATGACCTACATTCTATCACGACAATTACTAGAGGGAAAATATTCCAAATGGATAGCCATTTTGCAAGATTTTGATATGGAGTTCACCAAATCCAAATCAAAGAAATATCTAGTCTTTGTGGAGTTACTTTGTGACCTCCCATCCTCTTCCAACGATTTAAAATCTAAAGCATCAATTGTGGATGAAACTTTGCTTCTAATATCATCAAACGATTTGTGGTATGAATATATACTAGTCTATCTTGAAACCCAAACCTTTAGGCCTAACACCTCTCGCTCTGAATAGCAGTGGATTTGATACCAAGACAAAGACTGCATGATCGTCAGTGATAAACTTTACCATCGTGGTGTCAGTACAGTTCTGCGAAGGTGCCTCACACATGAGGAGGCCGAAAAAGTCATGAATGACTATCATTCAGGTGCATGTTGGGGCATTTATCTGGTTACGCTATTGCAAAAAAGATCTTACGAGCTGGTTACTTATGGCCTACTATATTCAAAGATTACATAATCGTCGTCAGAAGTTTCCATGCTTGTTATATTTTTTATCGCAAAACCAGATTACCACCTGCACCGCTGCATCTAGTAGTTGCTATTGGGCCATTCGCTAGATGGGGCATAGATTTCATGACATGTAACCCCACCTTAGCTGGGGGGCATGGGTATATCATAGTCATTGTCGACTATTTTACAAAATGGGCTGAGGTGATGGCTACATTAAACAACAATGATGAAACAACTAATCTTTTCTTTTTCAATCATGTAGTCTCTAGATTTGATGTTCCACAAGTTATAGTCACAGATCATGGATCACATTTTCGCAATCACATGATGGTTGAATTGACTACCAAATTAGGGCTGTCCCATGCTAGTTCTACTCCATATTATCCCCATGCTCATGGACAAGTTGGAGCAATCAACAAAGTCTTGAAGTGCATGCTGCAGAGAATGATTGGAGTCCACAAATAGAATTGGCATTTAATCTTGTACTTAGCTCTATGGGCATAGAGGACATTTTTGAGAAATGGGAACTTCAGAGGAAGAGGCTCGTTTCTTGGAACTAATCCACTTGGATTAAAATCATCGTGATGCTACGTTGGCTAATGAAGCTCATAAGAAATGTGTCAAGGTGCAATTTGACAAAAATGTCAAGCCTCATGTCTTCTCAAAAGGTGACCTGGTCTTGCTTTACGATTAGGTCTCTGACAAATTAGGAGCAGGTAAGATCGAACCATTATGGATGGGCCCCTACATTTTTAGACAAGTATTAGCAAAAGGAGCCTATGAGCTGGTAGATTACGATGGGATTCCACTATCGCAACCCTAAAAAGGGCTGTATCTTAAGCATTACTATGCTTGATTAAGTGTAGTAATCTCTTTATAGATATGCTTTTGTTACATTCTTTTTTTCGTCAAGAGTTGTCATTTTGTTTAGGTAATCCACGTTGAATTTATTGCAGATGTCAGACCTTTTGGAATCATTTGTTGGGTATGCCGATGGAGCTAGTTGTAGTATGCAGAACTTATCTCCTGCAGCCTGGGCCATTTTTGCTCCAAGCGGCGAGTTAGTGAGTTTCAGAGGGATATGTATTGGATGATCAACGAACAACATCACTGAGTATAGTGCGTTGATTAAGCTTCTCTTTGATGCCATTTCACATGGCATACACCAACTTGTTGTCAGGCTAGAATCGCAGTTCATCATTCTACAGCTTATGGGCATCTATTCCGTTCGGAACCGAGCTTTTTATTGTATGTTCCTAAGAGTCAGGATTTTGGGAAGATAGTTTGATTCTTTTCAATATCAACACATTTCCATAAACTTAAACACATTAACTAATTCATTAGCAAATTATGTGTTAGATAGACATTTGCAGCATTTGTAAAGAAAATCATTTTCATTAACATTTGCATCAGGATCACATAACTTAACCAAAATAAAACTCCGAAAATAAAAAATATACAATTGTTTATAGTTTTTACAAAATATTTTGTGTCTAAGACAAAGTTGGTCATATGACCAAGAAAGTCAAAAATGAATGTAGAAAAGCACCCTAGACTAATGGTGTTGGTGATACCATGTCACCACTTGTGCGATCATACACAAGATCCTAGTCCATCGACTCGGCACGCTAGTAGTATGGAATTGTAACCTAAAAGGTAACTCGTCAGTCCTCACATCTTGAATACCAAGAGTGAGGCCCTTGACTTGATCCTACAACATTGCCAGGGTCTCTGCTATGTCTAGATCACGAAGGATAGCCCTCCTTATAGCCTCTTCTACTGGAGCATTAGTTGCCGCCTATGGGCGTGCCGCTGGTTGCACTGGCCCAGTATCTGCACACACATATGAGTTTGATTAGTCTTGATAACATTTAAAAAAACAAAAAAACATTATAAAACTGATAAACAAAGACATGGTCAAATCATTTTACCCATAACACTCCACTACTCACCAGCCGGTAACACCAAATCTAGGTTGCCTCAAAAATCCATCCCAACATATGGATACTGTACGAAGACCATATCCTGATGGTTGAACAACTAAAAGAATGCATCAGAAAAAGAAATTTGTGACTAACCAACATGTCTGGCCATGAGATCAACCCATCTTTGCATCTGTGGTTCCCTCGATGCTAGATATCCTAGTGAAATGTATTGAGGCTGCATCAGTGGAATCCTCTCCAAGACAAAGGCGGTCAAGATGGAACCGTAACCAAAATTCTTGGACCTTCCATTATTTTCCTTGGAGAGCTGTTCATTTATGACTGGAAGTATCGCTTCACACCAGTTGAATACCTTTGGTTCAAGACATTCCAGAGCGTATTGCATATAAGATCTATTTGACAAATGAAGAGTCGCGCTACCAGCCAATCTAGAAAATGCGAATAAAATGGTCCTCAAATACTGATCAGTGACATCCTGGATATTGGTCTTGCCATCTCTACTAGGTTGAGATCCATCTCTACAGAATTGGGGGATATAATCTCTCACAGATTTGCCTCCACGAGCGGATCCAGATAATGAAAGAGGAGCGTCACGCCTCGATAATCTTGTTAGAAAGTAGATATCCTCGACTGTCAATGGAATAGATTTGCCTTTGATCTGGAATACCTGGTTGATCGGATCCCAAGCATCGAGAAAATACTGTAACAAACGGATTTGTTACCTCATTCTAGATGTACGGAAGAATTTGAGCAAACCACAGTTTCGTAATGCAGTAATTGTGCCCTAATCATGTAAGGAAATCATGTCCTCTTCATGTTCACATTCACACCATGTGACGACCATATTTATCCAACAAACGTCTGAGACATAGACAAAAGATGAATTAGGATCCATTTTTGAACAAAAACAGTCAAAATTTGCATGAAAAATCACTGTGCAAAGTTTCTCTTTTGCACCCATCGCACCCTGCCTTTAAGCAAGGTGAGATGCATACTGACTAGATAGTGTCCAGCTCAGTATGCATCGCACTTTTCGACGCAGGCTAGGTGCGATGGATGGAGAACGAGTTCTTCAAACCCCAAGGACCTAGAAGCAAGGAAAAACTTGCTCAAAATCGGAAAGGGATGGAATGAAAATGAAGAGCTTAGGGTTAGCTCCTACCTGGTCCTGACAGTGCAGAGAATAGTCCACCGGAGCTCAAGAAATCAGTTGATGAAATTTGAGGGGGGAAACCACTCCAGAGCTCCAAAATCCCAAATTTGAAATGAAATGATGAAAATGAGAGGTAAACTACCTTTTTGTTACTGTTCCCATACTTCAAGTAAAGTGTTAGTTTTAAAGTCATTTTTTGGGCATATATATGTATTTCTAATCAATTTGATGGAGCAATTGAGCAAGTTGAATGATCGATGAAAGTATCTAAAGTGTTAAACAATGAATTGAACATATTTGACTATTACAATGAGTAATGTTTTCGCAAGGTTCAAGCTCATTAAAAAATAAACCCGCTACTCAGCATATGTTAACGCAAGGTTCAACCTCATTAAAAAATAAACCTGCCTTTAGTAAACAACCTTCGTGATTGCCATGCTATCAGCCTTTTGAGCCTTGGTTTTATTCTACCATCACCTCCATTCTTTTGGCCAATCATACGCTTCCACTTGATTGTTTACCCTTTTGAGGAACAACTGCGACAAGTGGTTCTGTTAGCCACCCTTTTCACACCGCCATGTTTTGAGAAGTTCCAAACTTACTTGGAACTAGTTGCTACCTGAAAACACCACTCGTTCCTCAAAAAATGAGTCTCTTTTAAACTCTTTTTAGACTCGTTAAATATGAAAATATTGTCGAGTTATTGGCCTTTCAAGCTCATTAAAGAAAGAGGAAGTGCCATCTCTCCTATATTTTAATCTTTTTGGACTTGAGGGATGATCCCACAAAAAGATCAAGTGCTTGTTTTTTCGGCTCGCTAAAACGATCGAAAATTCATCCCTTACGTATTATTTAATACTTTTTCGGACTTAAGGGATTATGCTACGAAAAAGGACTGCTAGATTTTCCTTTTCATCCCTTTTCAAACTCTCTAAACATGAAAAGGTCCAAGTTATCCTTGTAGTTAAACTCATTAAAACAATAGCGACAAACTTGTCCACCCAGACAAGAACGAGTTTCACTGTCGCTAGGCTTGCTAAAACGTAGCAACAGGTTTCCCTGAAGGACAAATTATAGAACAAGCATATGTTATCCTCCTCAAGCTTGACAAAAATAAAGAGGTACTAGTCAACAATGACTGGGGAGAAAGGGAAGAAAACTTGAAGAATTTTATTGGTAGCAAGTCGCTCTTGAAGATGACACTTTCACTCCATCACCATGATTGATTTGGATTGGGTTATTCCGTTTGTCGGTCATATCACCATTTGTCCTCCGTACCAACCATATTTTGTGGTTAACAGTACCAATCCATCTTAGTGTCACCGATATGTTCAAGAGAAGTCATTCGGAGAATTTACCATTTAGCTAATGCCTCATCCACTGTAATACCTTCACCCTCCATTTTTCACGACCACCATTCCAGAAATTTGTATCATCAAATTGTTTTCACCTCCAGAAAATCATTTGCTTCATTTTGTGTCATAGATGTGGGATACATCAAAGCCCTCCTATGACGGGTCACTTCTTGTCGACATCAGTTCATTATCCAAGAAGTTGACTTAGAAGAAACCCTTTCAATACTTTGAAGCTTGCATGCCTCAATGGCAATTTTCTCACTTCCGGTGACAGGTTTACATCAATGGCCTTCGACCGAAAGATTTTATGTGGTGTTCGACATCAGATCATATATTCACACCACATGAATTGTACTGTAGTACCTTGAGGATCATTAACATTGTCGGTGATTCCTCTCGCACCTGTTAACATCTTACATCATTGGCTGGTAATCAGGTGATGTCTTTCCATGTTCGACTTCAGGATATCTTTTCACATGGATCGACTTGTACATCAGGCGAAGATTGAACGAGTTTGAAGACCCTGAATCTAGTTTCATCCATTCAGGCTGCAATATATTTAGGAATATAAAGACATCAAATGCACACAAAAGCTGCATAGATGGTCATCCAAGCCAGGGACGATGACCCTTCATATGAAGAATCACCAGTTTGCAACTGCAGATGATCATCTGTTCTATGCACATGAAAATGAATTTACAAAGCTGAGCATGGGAATGCCCACCTCAGCTAGATCATGAAAATAATATGATGATGATGTATTGTATTGTATCTTATACAGGTCACCTTCTAGTTCAAATTGCTCAAATCCTTGTGATAAAGCATTTCAACCGACATCAAAAGAATTACGACCTCATGCTTTAGGGGGCAACTGTTATAGAAATATTTGGGCACTTCAACCACAATCACATATGTCGATAAAACAAGGGCACTTTAACCCCTAAAAGTGTTGTTTCATACCCTAAAGGATCATGGTCAATAGATTACATCATTTCTGAGAAGTTCCACCTAAACAACTACTCAAAACTAGCCAAAACTAGACCATAGTGACTACTCTACTATCAAGGTGCGATGCATACTAGCTCCTACACTAGCTAGGTGTGATGCATACAGAAGAGGCCTTCTGTAGGGTGTGATGAGCGAGAATGGACAAATGGCTGAGACAATTTGCTAAGTGGATGCTCATGAAATCTTCTAGAAACTTATCATATGACACTTGAATCTCTGAATTGGCCTAGGGATGAGTGAGAGATCAATGAAATCTCCAAGTGGAACCAAGAAATATCAGTGGAATGAC
>APFE030930527.1:2212-15605 GCA_000404065.3 Pinus taeda
ATTTAAAAAAATATACACACCTTTTTTCACTTTGTAGGAGCTCGATATTGCCTCTGATGTATCTCTGTAATTTCGGATCATCCAGTTCTGAAATTGTGACTTGCGGTATCCCTCTGTGTCCTCTTTCCAATGCCACCAGTCTGACCCCAATTGGATTCTCCAATGAAGAGTTATGCCAAATCTCCCATAGTGACCCGATTATAGACTAATTCAGTAGAGCGAACTTGTACGACGTGCCACGTATTTCTGTTTTGACCTTTGGCTCTGAAAAATATATAAAAAAGCTACAGTTCGTCCTCTTTCTGTACTTTCTTATGAAATTTCAATCTGATGCTCAGAGAGAAAGTTACAACGATTTTCCTCAGGTCACCTGTTTTGAATGTAATTCAAGATTCTGCAAAAGGACCAACTTCCTATGATCATATCTCCGAAAATATAGCGCGATAAGCTCTGAAATTCGGACCTGAGATTCAGTGCGATGTCTTCTCAAATAGGTTTTGGTTTTAGCTTCTGAAACGTCACAAAAAAAAAAAAAAAAAAAAAAAAATTATAGCGAAAATGCCACGATGACTGTTTGGAGCAAGCGAAACCCTAGAATCCAAAGCTTGATTTAACAATTGTTATGAAACAGGCTCAAGGAAAAATAGAAAGATAGTTCAACGCCTTTAAATTCAGCCTCTTCGAGGAACTCCTTTACATTACATAAAAAACAATTCTTGGATGATTCAAATGATAAACCTCCTTTCCATATTATAGGAGTCTTAAGGAGTCACAATATAACCCAGCCAACCTAACAATAATAATATAAAGCCACAAAAATAACAATAGAGGGATTCTATGGGGCACAGTAATAAAAATATGGGGACAATAGGGGGACAAAAATATTAATAAGGGGTACAACTACAATAGTAATGGGGTAATCACTAGTATTATAGGGACCCAACACAGTGCACATTCTCCATTCTCCACCCTTCTTTGGACTTAATACTGTAGGTAAAACACATGGACTCAAACTTTCTCTTATTAGTCCTTTGTCCAATACTTCTTGGACTTGCTTCCCCACTTCCTCATTCTCTTTTGGTTTCATTCAATATGCAGCCTTGTTCGGAAGAATTTCTCTCGGTATCAAGTCTAAGTGATGACTGGTTCTTCTTTTGGGTGGAAAATCACTTGGAAATTCATCAACTACAATATCATGACAATCATGCCACAACTCCTGAACTTCAAGAGGTAAATATACAATTTCGGTGTGCAGAAGTACTACCTTTGGCTTACAAATCATTACATAGCTTACCTCTTCTTATTCCATCTGTTGTAGAAATTCCTTTCCACAAAGCAGTAGTGTTTTTGGGCTGCTTGTTTCTTTTGTACCTTCCTCTTTCAATGGTACAAGAGTGTGCTTGATGCCATCCTTTTCGAACTTATAGCAATTTCTCTCCCCATCATGTGTCACCTTCCTATGAAACTGCCATGGGTGACCCAAAAGAATGTGACAAGCATCCATTGGCATTACGTCACATAGCACCTTGTCTTTATACCTGCCTATTTGAAACTCAGCTTCACTTTTTTCATGCACCAACAATTGGTGTCCTTTTTGCAACCACAATACCTTATAAGGTGTGGGGTGCTTAATATTTTTCAATCCGAATTTTAACACCATTTCTTGGGAAACTATATTGTTTGTACTTTCGTTGTCAATCATCAATTTGCATCATTTTCCTTTTTCCTTACACATTGTCTTGAATAAGGATTTCCTTTGGACTGATTCAACAATCTCCTTTGCTCGTTTTAAAAGGACTTTGTGTTGAAAATAGTGTAACTAGGACCAGTCTTCATTATTTTTGCATTAATGTATTTTTGTATTTAAAGAATTATTTTCACTCTAATTAAAGAGCTCAAGACAAAATGAAGACATCCATATATTATTTTTATAAATGTAAGTCCTTCTAGATCATCAAAGAAATACTCAAATATGTACCCACAATTTTACTCTTGAAACCGCTCAAAGGAAGGTTATGAAAACACATCGGCTTAGCGAAATGATATAAGGAAAATTTGGCCTAATCAAAGCACACGTCAGCTCAATGAATGGGAAGGAAAGCCTATATATATAGGCCACGTATGGGGCCTCCTCAAGGAAATTCATTCACTTATCTCACAAAGAAGCAAGGTAGCGAAGGAGCCACAACATATGAGGAAGTTTGTCCCCTCATTGAGCCTGCACCTTGTCTCAGCATCCAGTCATGGGTTAGCATATCGTGATTATGTTCGAAGGGTAGATCTAGGTTAGCATATCGTAATCACGTTTGAAGGGTATATCTGGGTTAACATATCGCAGTTCATGATTGCGTTTGAAGGACAATGCTGGGATTAACATATCGTATTTCAGGAGAATATTGTGGATGACAGTGTGAGGGTGTCGTAAGTCTGAATGATCCATAACTCCATCTACATTTGCATATACATTCTGAATTCCAAGGCACCCTCCTTCGCTGTGGTTACAGTAAACCAAATTATCTTATGGAAGCCGTGCATACCAGCGATTTTCATAACGGTGACAACGTATAATATGTGTGTGTGTGTGTGTGTGTGTGTGTGTGTGGAGCGAGATAGATCGAGGATAGGAGAGCCTATCCAAACTAATTTGGTATAGACTAATATAATTCTTCAATTGCAAAATTGAACAGTGCTACTGGGTACATATTCTAAGGTATTTTCGTTTGATGATTAAAGGCATTTCAAGTTAAAGTTTGGGTCATGCAATTTCTCAATAAAAATTCCATAAGAAAGAGTTCAAGGGTTTTTCCTCTCATGTTCTCGAGAGGTTTTTACCCTCGTATGGTACCAATATTTGTGTACTTGTGCATGATTAATTTTCTTATTTTGATAGCTGGTTGATGATAATGATGCATAGTAATAATATCAATCAAATATAAAAAAGAATAATATCACAATTAGTTATCTAAGAAAGAAAAATATAATAATTACAATGCCCTTAAATTTCTCAACATGGTATCAAAGGGAGGTTCAATAAAGGGCATGAAGAAGATCAACTCTCTCATGCAGTGGTTGAAAAGCATTGGACTATAGTTGACATGGGTCAGCGCAAAAAGGCACAAGAAGAATTCATAGTTTCTTCTCTGATATTTTGTGTGAATATGGGTGCAAGGGATCTGCAAATAAGATATGGACAGAACTCGCATTTTTCTCTCTCTGAATTGCACATGGAGAAGCAAGTCCGCATTAGGATCTAACTGCACCTCCTCTACATCATGACTAGATCTCGAAGGATTCAACATATATCTATGTTCTGGGCTAAATACTTTCTCGACATACTTGTGAAGTCAAGCTAGACTTCGAATGCATGAAGTAGAAAGGACTTTGCACTGACTTCAATTCTGGGTCTCATTTTCGGCATACTTGTAGGTGCAATTGAGGTGAATCTTGGATAGATGGAGCAAAGATCTCCCTCGGCATACCTGTAAAGCTGAAGGAGTAGTCAAGACTAGATCTCAGATGAAGGAGAGGATTGCATGGTATCACTATAATCTTCGCATGAGTAATCAAGAGGCAAAGTCTTGTCACTATAGCGATGAGTACTCAGTCCCCTGGCAGCCTTAAGAAATATATTAATACTCTCTCTACAACGTACTATCGTGACACTAATTCATATGCAATCACCTATGAATGGATTAGTCTTGAAACATATATATGGGTCATGAATATAGTCTTAGAAAAATCATGTTCGAGTAATGACTGTGATCTTGATCAATCTACGCATATCAAGGAATAGTGACGAGGATGGTTGTAGTCTTGGTAATAGTAATAATTATGATAGTCAAATCTCGGTACACTGATGATGATAAATATCATGATCTCATGATGCTACACATCATTTCAATCTACAATAAGGTACAACTGATATTGTTCTTAAAGATCATGATCTCAAATGTGTAGAGATCACCTCGGTAGAAATCTCAAGGAGCAGTCATGGTGCAGATGTTAAATAGAAGAAAATGAAGATCTCGATAGACCTCATTGACAAAAGAAACAATGATGATCTCGGTGAAGGAGCAACAAAGATGATTGTATTCATGGTGCAGCAATGAGCTAATTGAAATTCTAGTAGACGTACTCTCTGAAATGCAATAAACAAGGTCATCTTCATGAGATCTCAATTGGGAGATCTCAGTGAGATGATAATAAGACAATAATCTATTTTTATCTTTATAAGCAATATGTCATTTGTCCTTAGGACAAGGAATCTTCCTCATCTAACAACTTATGGTACCTATGCAAAATGGAAAAAGGATAAGTTGTGGACAAAAGTACTGAAGGACTAAAGCATGAGAAGGGATGTTTGGCCCTCAAACAAGATAGTTTAGTATAGCTAAGATTTAGTGCTATAAGAAGATTATGGAGAAGGGTTCATATCATTTGAAGGATAGAGGAAGCTAAAAGAAGGAGGGAGTAATAGATCTCTAGTATGAGTGAGATGGTATCCCTCTCAAAGGGATCTTATCAGAAGTCCTAGCCGATAAGCATTGTGGCATCATATGGGAATCATGAAGGGTACAGCTCTTGGGAATCTCATTGTACTTTAAAGGAAAAGAAGACGTCATCTAATACAAAGGAACCATTTTCCAAATGGGGATATACAATATCTTGAAGATTCTCTGATGGAAACCTCAGCGAAGGATCCCTTAGTCAGGAAAGGCACCAAGTGTTTCATCAGGAAATCCAACTTTTGGAATTCATGAGATGATGGTCCGATGACATGAGAAATGAAACAAATCAAGGGATTGAAGATCTTTTCAATCAAGAAAGCTGCTAAAAGAATCCTAAAGGAATAATGAGGTATGAATGCTTGTATTCTAATGTCATATCATATGGTTGTAGGTAACATGGATCAAGCATGATCAGAAGGGAAATGATCTCCTCCTCTGAAAGGATGCTGAAATCTGAAATCAACATAATATGTCCTCATATAAATTATGAGGTAGTTGATCACAATTAAAGAACTCTGATTGAAATCTCCTGGGAATAAAAGATGTAAGGATGGAAGAGATTGTAAATTATGCAACCATGATGAAGGCAATCAACATCCAGAGGATAAGGAAGACATGACAAGGAAATCTCCAATAATGATGTAAAGACTCTGATGAAAGTCTAAAAATATGAAGACCCTTGTCAATAGATATCATTGGGATATGTGTCAACATGTATACAGGATGTTGATGCCTACAAGGAGATGTCACTGGAAAAAGGCCATCACCAAAAGGTAACTTGTGATTTGTTTTTTTGGTGTTTGACCTCTTGGAAAAGCATGGGTATGTGTGCAGGGCCATGGTAAGAGGAGTTGTGAAGGATGTCACAACTATGTACCTCATGATCAAGAACAATCACTGTTGAAGGAAAGGTGAAGATAGATGGTCCTATGAAGGAAGCCCCAGATGAAAAGCTAAGGAGGATAGTTTCTGAGATGACATGATGGAGGAAAGTGATGGATGGTTGAACCTTACATGAAGAAATTGATGACATCAAAGTCTTGGATCATCAGTCAACTAGAAGACACTGTAAAGTATTGATGATAGAGTCCCTTGGTAAGAGGGAGCTCTCGGAGGTTCCTATGGGTAAAGGAACTCAAGTAAGTTTCTCAGTGAAGAGAAAATTGGAACTCGTCCCTGGTTAAGAGGGAGAGTTAGACACGACATCCTTGTCTTCAGTTTGGAAGAAAGAATGGAGGATTATCTAATCATCTAGCATCTGACACTCTTTTAGGATGTGGTAGGGAATCCAAGACAAGAATGAGCAAGAGGATTGATATTCTTGAGGGCTGGGAACCCAAGATGAGAATAGTCCTAGTAGGGCATACTCGGAGAACACCCGGGTGGGTATGACCCTAAGAGAGACAATGATGATGTGTTCCTATCAGTCATTGATCTCGCCAACATTGTGTGCTTTGATCTATTTGAGAGATAGAGCTGTTAGTCAAGGCCTTGCAGTAGTTTTAAATTAGAATAAGATTTGATCTTTGAGTCTTTTAATTTGAGTGTGTTAATTTAGGCAACATAGAAATATTTATTTGAAACTGTCATTTTGAAGCTTTGAAGGTGTGAAATGGATAGGATTGAGAGATAAGTTTCAATGCTTATTTATTTGTGTGATCTTGAGAATTAGACTAGTTACAATTTTGTTTGAATTGTAGTTTTTTTTTTTGCATTAGAATAGGGTTTATTTCAACTGCAAGTGTGATTACTTTTCCGCATTAGATTAAGATTATGCATTAGATTAAGCGTGTTTATTTTCTAGCATTAGATTATGGTTACTTCATTGCATGTGTGGTTACTTTTATGTACTAGATTAAGCTTCATTCCATTACAATATTGGTTAATTTTGACAGTAGAGTTCCATTTCCTTACATGTCATTTGTTTCGATTGCTTTGAGTTTTATAATTCGATTGATTGAGATAGCGTTAGTTTAAAAGCCTTTTCATTCTGTACTTAATTATGAAATAGGAATTTGATATAAAGTTAGGTTAGATGCTCCGATCCTGCATTCCCTACGCTTGTGCCTCTTAGTCTTATGACCCTGGATTGATAATTTAATGTTGGAAACTATAACACATATAATTTCCCCAACATTTTTGGCGTTGTTGCTGGGGAGGTGCTAAAGGGATCAAAGCATAGTTTCTTTCACAAGTTTTTGTGTGATCTTAGTTGCAAGGCAATTAGAGGGCAGAGATGATAGTAAGACATGAGTGAAGAGCCACGCATATGCTTTTGTTTGGGTCACTCCAAAGTCTGGTTGTCCAAGTAAGCGAGGAGTTCAAGTTTGGTGAGTTTTATTGCAATAAGTTTTTATTCATTTAGATTAAAAAAAAATCAATCTCTTTATTTGTAAATCATTTTTGGGGTGTTATAAGAACCCCCAGGTACTAATCCATGTGTGGAGATAGAGATTTCTAAACTAGAAAGCATGATTCAAGGATGATTAAGAATTTGAAGGAGCTATCTCAATCCTAACAGCAATTGGGGTCTCTGGCTCTCAGGAAGAGCAAACCTTGACAGTAGTCAAGAACCTTTCTACCTCTCCAGAAGTGAACAAAGAACCTAATTTCCATAAGCCACAACCACATGAAGAGCTATAATTCTCCAATAATCAAATTTTCCAATATTTAGAGGAAACTGAGGACTTATGGACAACATCTATTGGAATGAAGCCCCTAAAACTAGAGATCGAAGAGGCCAATGAAGAGGACAAGCAACATTGTCCAAATGAAGAAATGGACCAAGACCACTATGATTACATCGAGCATTGGTTCCAAACTAGTACTCCAGCAAGGCATCATTCTCTTCTTCACACTCTCTTAACATCATATAATTTGCAACTACTAGTTTCACATGCTCATGTACATTGTAAATTTTATATGTTAAATTTGAGCATGAATGTATCCTTGTACCTAGTCTACACATGGCTTCACTGGAAGTTCTCTTTCACTTGAAGGAGGACATATTTTCTCCAGTATAGTAGGAAAGTTAGTAAATAAACAAATGAAAATAGCAAAGAGAAAAAATAAGTCCTTTTTTGAAAACCAGATTGTCTGGCGCAAATGGACAGGGAGTTTGCTTGAAACCCAGGTAACTGGTGGGCAAGGTTCCCAATAAAGTTTGTAAATTTGTATGATTTCTTCAAATCATTTATTTCATTATGTCTTGTACTAGTTTTGGTTGATGTGGGATTCCTTAAGGCCCACCTGCCAACAAGCCTTATCCCATCGACATTAGCACATTACCTGGGATTAGGGTTAGGATTAGATAAGGTACCTGGGAGCCTGCATGCCTTAATGGCATGTATCCTTGTCATATATGAAGAAAATACATTAATTTTTCTTAGTGGATGAATTTTGCAACCCATTTGACTTCGACAAATTCATTCATGGCTAGTAGAATGTGCCTGGTGCCTTGATTCCCATTAACATCAAAGGTGGGATATCTCGAATTGGTTAATGATGTCCTTAATGGTGGGTAACCCAAAAATTCTTGCTTATGTTTGACATCGACACCATTTATTCATATAATCAAGATTGCACATGGGTGTGTAGCAGTTGAAGACTATATGGTTTTGAGATCTCGACACAGATTTGTAGTAATTTGGATTTTTGTATCAACATTTCCATTATCACTTGCAGTAGCAATCACCTTTCCTCAATTGTTTGGGGAAATACAACTCTTCAGGCATGGAGGAGAAGGGGACCTTCAATTCATCTTTCATTTTTTCAATTCATCCTTCAAGTTTTCAGCTTCCTTCAGTAGATCCAAATCAACCTCCATTGCAGCTCTAGCTCTTCTTCGGTAGATCAGATTAGCAGACACATCAGCTCCATCCATTCCATCCTCCACTTCATCTTGCAGTACCGGGCACATCAATGATAAAGGTAAAACTTGAGGTAAATTTGGCTTATGATTCTCTAATTCATTAGAAGGTTAAAGAAACTTAATGATTCACCACTTCTCATTCCATGCATTTCATCTTTCATAAACCATCATCCTTTTATTATCCTTCCATTCACTTCGCATATACTTTGATTACAAGACCACGTTAAAATCAAAACCCTTATGGTGCATTAATAAAGCAACCTCTACGATGTCTTCTCCTTCCATGATGAAAAACATTAGGATGAATTCATTACTGCCATTAAATGATAAAGGAAACTACCTATAGACATTGGTCTTACGAAGCGAGAGTAACAATCGCCCATTCACCATCTCCATCACTCATCTCTTTCTTGTCCTCTATTTGTATTTCTTAGTAAATTAGTGTGACCTATTAAGTATGAAGAGTGTTGCACCACAAGAACCAACACCTCCAAACATTCAAGTAAGTGCTGCTCCATAAGAACTAGCGCCTTCAAATATCCAAGTAATGTTGTCCCACAAGAACCTATCAAAGAGAAAGAGATTTGTTTGCATGAGGACATGCAAACCCTCAAGAATGGGGGAATTTTGGGCCTCGAATATGCCCATTTTTCCATCATACAAAACTTCCATTTATAACCTAAATTCGGACACGAGTATACTCATTTCACGTCATAATTCCATCATTTATCTCCAAAACACGTCCTATGCCTCGTGGTTGATTATCATTAGTTTTATTAGATTTTCTATAATTAAATATGGTTATTCCATGATTTATTAATGACAATTTCTCTAAGCTCATCCTTTCACAGGGTTCCATCACTGAGTTTCTTTACAAGCTAATAGAGTACGGAAATGACCGATTTGGGGCTTTGACACTTTCAGCGTGCTTTCGGAGAAACTGAGAGAGGTTATTATCAAAAATAATGTTTTCATACCTTTCCATAACTTGGATTGCACCCAAGTCACTCATATGGATCTCTAGAAGGAAATTCACAAATTTTCCCAAATATGCAATAAGTTTCAAACTACCAACTTCCACTTCAATTTCCGTGCAGGTGAAGGCAAATGAAGAACATATAGCACATGGGTTTTGGTCCCAATATATCACATTAACGAAGCCACAAACCGATTTATAAAATTCATCATGGTTTTTGAGATACGAAGAGGTATTTGAGGGAGATTTGTATAAAAATCAGGTAAAACTCAGATTTGTAAAATATCCAAACAACCAACTTTGGGCACTCTTTCTGAGGATATGGAGTTGAATCAGAAGATTTCAAGGCATGGGATTTTTATAAAATATGGCAAAGTATCTTCCATATGAACAATTTACCAAAATACATTATGGTTGAGGAGATCAAGCCAACTCTTCATCACTAATTTGTGTAAAATCACAAAAACCCATATTTTTGGGATCTCTTCCAAAATTGCAAATTCATTTGGGTATTCAGTTTAAATGGATTTTTGTATATATTAGAGCTCAGGGAGGGAGTAAGGGAGTAATGATACTGTTGTAATTGTTGTAAGGCTCCAGAATTGTTGATTAAGAACTTACGTTATTCCAGACTTTGTATGACATCATTTTGATTTAATACAAGTTCCAGCACTTGTTCCACTGTGAGTCATTTATGATTTTGTTTCAGATTTCCATTTAAGTGCAGTAAACTAGCTCTTCCAGGTGTGGGAGAGCCCACCACTCCTGGAACTGAGCCCAATAGATTGTATAGATTAGGAATTGCGTGATTTTACAGAGTGAGTCTTCATTGATTTAATATTGCAGAGTGTTTGAAGGTTGTTGTGTGATCCTATAATTATGTTTTGGTTTGATTTATAAATGTTTAGAAATTGTTTACATTGAATAATTGATCGATTAAAAGACTATTTTTATGAGATTGTGGAGTTACGATTTGTTGTCATATAAGGTCTGCGTTTACATATCTATCTCAGAGTCATACTCTGCATTTTTATAAACAAGAGAGAAAGAATACATTAAGAGCCACAATTGAAGTATTAGTGATAGGGAATTAACATGGAATTAAATGATTTCTGGACACATATATATTCTGTCATGTAGTTTAGATTTGCGTGAGGTGCTTTCTCCTTTATACTTGAATAGTTATTTTATGATTAAATTGTGTAGTAACTGTAAGTTAGAATGGATTCATTTTGACAATGATAGCATTTTGAATAGGAATAGTTAGCATAGGTGTTGTTCTTTGATTATGTTCTTGCAATTCGAAGTGGTCAAAGTAATTTCATTATTTGCATTTTGATTTGATTTGGGAAACTTTGAGGGTTATTTTGATTGAACAAAGTAGTTGATTTTGTTTCAAAATGGTTATTGCAATTGTTTTAAACTAGAATAAGATTTGATCATTGAGTCTTTTAATTTGAGTGTGTTAATTTAGGCAACATAGAAATATTTATTTGCAACTATCATTTTTAAGCTTTGAAGGTGTGAACTAGATAGGATTAAGAGATAAGTTTGAATGTTTATTTATTTGTGTGATCTCATGAATTAGATTAGTTACAATTTTGTTTGAATTGTAGTTATGTTTGTGCGTTAGAATAGGGTTTATTTCAACGCAAGTGTGATTACTTTTCTACATTAGATTAAGATTAATTTCTTGCATTAGATTGACCATGTTTATTTCGTGGCATTAGATTATGGTTACATCATTGCATGTGTGGTTAATTTTATGTACTAGATTAAGTTTCATTCCATTACAATATTGGTTAATTTTGACAGTAGAGTTCCATTTCTTTACATGTCATTTTTTTCGATTGCTTTGAGTTTTATAATTCAATTGCTTCAGATAACGTTAGTTCAAAAACCTTTTCATTCTGTACTTAATTCTGAAATAGGAATTTGATATTAAGTTAGGTTAGATGCTCTGATCCTGCGTAACCTGGGCTTGTGCCTCTAAGCCTTACGACCCTTGATTGATAATTTAATGTTGGAAACTATAACACATATAATTTCCCCAACGCCTCCCTAGTTAAGAGAGAGTTTTGAAAATAGTGTAACTAGGATCAATCTTCATTATTTTTGCATTAATGTATTTTTGTATTTAAAGAATTATGCGCTCTAATTAAATAGCTCAAGACAAAATGAAGATTGTCATATATTATTTTTGTAAATGTAATTCCTTCTAGATCATCAAAGAAATACTCAAATATGTACCCACCATTTTACTCTTGAAACCACTCAAAGGAAGGTTATGAAACCATGTCGGCTCAGCTAAATGATCTAAGGAAAAGTCAGCCTAATCAAAGTTCACATCGGCTCAATGAATGGGAGGGAAAGCCTATATATATATGCCACATATGGAGCCTCCTCAAGGAAATTCATTCACTTCTCTCACGAAGAAGTGAGGTAGCGAAGGAGTTGCAACGTATGAAGAAGTTTGCCCCCTTATCAAGCCTGCACCTTGTCTTGGCATCTAGTCCTGGGTTAGCATATCATGATTATGTTCGAAGGGAAGATTTGGATTACCATATCATAATCACACTTGAAGGGCAGATCTCAGTTAACATATCACAGTGCATGATTGTGTTTGAAGGACAGTCCTGGGATTAACATATCGCATTTCAAGAGAAGACTAGGGATGACAGTGCGAGGGTGTTGTAAGGCTAAACGAGTCCTAACTATATATACGTTTTCATATATGCTCTGAATTCCAGGGCATGCTCCTTCGCTATGGTTACAGTCAACCAAATTATCTTATGGAAGCCATGCATACCAATTATTCTCATAATTGTAACCATGTATAATGTGTGTGTGTGTGTGTGTGTGGAGCCAGAATAGATCGGGGCTAGGAGAGCTTATCCGAACTAATTTGGTATAGACTAATATAATTCTTCAATTGCATAACTGAACAGTGCTACTAGGTACATATTCTAAGGTATTGTCATTTGATGATTGAAGGCATTTCAATTTCAAGTTTGGGTCATATAATTTCTCAATAAAGACTCCATAAGAAATAGTTCAAGGGTTTTTCCTCTCAAGTTCTGGAGAGGTTTTTTCCCCAGCATGGTGCCAATATTTGTGTACTTGTGCATGATTGATTTTCTTATTTTGATGGTTGGTTGTGTTATGAAACCAGCTCAAGAGAAGATAGAAAAGACAGATCAACGCCTTAGAATTCAGCCTCTTCGAGGGGACAACCTCCTTTACATTACATAAACGAACAATTATTGTATGATTCAAATGACAAAACCTCCTTTCTACTCACTCACTAGGAGTACTAAAGAGTAACAAAATAGATATACTCTAGCCGTAACCTAACAATAAATAAATTATAAGCCACAGAAAACTAAATCAATTAAAGGGATTTTTGAGGCATCGTAAATAACAATAATGGGTACAATAGGGGCTACAACAATAATTAATAAGGGTCAATACTAAAGGTAATGGGGGTAGATCACTAGTATTATGAGGGACCCAACATGCCCCTCTCCTTCAAAAAAGTGTTGTCCTCAATGCTTGAGTAGTTCTGGATACTTCTATATAAAATTTTCATCCTCCCAAATGGAATCTTCAGCGGATAAGTTCTTCCACTTAATAAGATACTCTGAAATTGATCGATTTCGTAGCTGTCGAGTTCTTGTTTCTGTGACTGCTTCTGGTTCCAATATAATTTTTCCTTCCACGTCAAGTTCTGGCAATTGTTTGAACTGGGAGCTTGTCGCCTATAACCTTCTTTAAACATGAAACAGGGAAAACTGGGTGCAATCGAGAAGCTGCAGGAAGCTCCAATTTGTATGCCATAGTACCAATCTTTTGCAACACCTTGTATGGACCATAATACTTTGGTGATAATTTATTATCCTTCTTAGCTTGCTTGAGGGACATTGCTTATATGGTTGTAGCCGTAGAAATACCCAATCACCTACAACAAAACTTCTTTCGCTGCGATGTTGATCTGCCTGTTGTTTCATTATATTCTGTGCCAACACGAGGTTATCCTTT
>APFE030930537.1:792-12253 GCA_000404065.3 Pinus taeda
GGGCACAGTAATAACAATATGGGGGCAATAGGGGCACAACAATATTAATAAGGGGTATAACTACAATATTAATGGGGTAATCACTAGTATTATAGGGACCCAACAGCTTACCATGCTCATAGGGGACTAGTTCAACTAACATTACTAACATTGCATACCAAAACAAGGTAATCGCTTATAATTATAAGACAAGGGGTCTCATCATGAGCCAGCTTGTTCGGTTAAATTGCAACCAGTGAATGGCATTGTCAACAGCTGGTCACCAAACCAGGACAATGGCTTTTTATCTTACAAAATAAAGAAATAAAGGAAAAAGAAAAATGAAATACAAAATGTGTGGAAACATATTTTTTGGATTCATTCTTTTCAATTATACTCTGAAATGGATGGGACAATGAATGATCAAATGGTTAAAAGGTAACCCTGTCAAGGCTATAGACATTTGCTGGCAGCAGTGGCTCTACTTGTGACAAGAGAGACATTATACAAGCTAAGTTGGAGAAGTCTCTTGTTTTATCATTATCAACTAATAAAGGTTTACTTAAACTTAGAAAGTATGTAATTTCGAGATGAGAAAGAGATAACAAAAATAGTTTTCATTATATTCAGAGTTTATGATTACCCAGTTATATTAGATTTTCTCTATCCATTAAGGTTTTTAGATTAAGAAGGTTAAAATATTACATTGCTTTCTCAGAGATAATTGTTTCTTCCAGTGAATCACCAATTGTTGTGCTGTACAACAACCCCCCATTTCTAAAAATCTTTTACACAAAATTTTTAATAAGAAATGTGTCCGTTTTTAAATAAACTTAGTGAGATTTGTAAGTTGATAAATAAAACTGGTATTGACCTCATTATAAGAAAAGTATTTATCAAAAGGCCAAATGTAAATAATTCATTTTGTAAAGCCTTTTTAAAAGTATAAAGTGTTCATTTGAAAAACATTATAAATAATTATACATTGCGATAAAGCGATCGAAGATCGCATATCGCAATGACAAAGGGACACACATAAAGAGGGCCTCATCAAATCCTCCGATTTGATAAAGGTAATCGCAATCGGCAATCAGGGATATCATATGGAAAATAACTAAAAGCGTGAACCAAACCCTCGATTGCAATCAATGAATAAGGTGCACATCTCAAGAAGAAGGTTTTCATGCATAAGTCTTTTAAAAAATTAATAAATCAAACCAATTCAATAAAAAAAATATTCTACCTTATTTTAATATCACTTTATCAGCAATCGGAGATATTCGTTGCAAGAGCTGTAAAACTTACCCTTTGAAACTCCCGATTACAATTAGCGATTTATCGTCGATCACTGATCGGGGAAATCCAAAGACACGCTTGAGTTAGTCATTCAATATATGATCGATGAGACGGGTATTTATGATATTTATTCATCACAATTGGTGGCTCGAACGGCTATTAAATTTCACAGTTAAGAGTAAATCCTTCAAGGATTTCACTCATGGTGGTTCTTAACTACATCTGACTTATCATATGTCAATCACCTTAATTCTGTTCATTTTCATATTGGCTTTTAGTGGTAATATCCCTGTATTACAATTTGTGATTGTCTGTGCAGAGTTTATTTAAACTCATGAATTCGGAGAAGATGGGGAAGAAATCTAAGAAGGCCAAGGCAACTCCTGCAGTTAAAGAACCAGGATCGAGCAAGAAGGGAATAATATCAGATACGACATGTCTCGGTTTGGGAAATGCGAGCTGGGAAAGCATATACAATTCGATAGAAGCAGAGGAGCCCAAAGAATTAGAAGAGGAAGCCATAGCCGATTCCATCGGCAAGTGAGAAGGAACTCTCAAAGAATTGGCCCGTTCATACCTTCACATGATAGCACCATGGGCCAAAATTTTGCCACATACTGATGTGGTTAGAAGGGTCATTAAGAAAATCCCATCTTCAGATAGAACATTTTCCATGGCTAATGGAAGGACGTTCAGTTCATTTAAACCTGAAGATCTCAGGAAAATGTACCATCTACCTCTGCTCGAGAAGCGATATAACAAGGCATTCCTGGAAGCATTTGCAAAATAAAATGATTTGGAATCAAACTCGATCAAACATTGGAGGCATTTCTTGGAGAAACATAAGCATGAGTCATCAGGAAAGTATTCTGTTGACTCATTAGCTTCTCCTTATTGCTATGTTGGCGCTATGATGTGTAGACTATGGGGACAACATGATTCTACAATATTTACTATAGATATGGTCCCGTTAATGGAAGCTACGATTAATGGTTATGTTATGGATTGGGAAAATATTCTATCTGATAGACTAGCCATTGAGATATTAGAATATAGAAGGAAAGCATATACAACTTCTCGGATCATTCCTCCTTTCTACTACAGTGCATATATTCTTGATATTATTTGTTTTAATTATGAATACCCTGTACTCGGATGGAAGTGGACTTCCCAAGATCCTAATCCTATTCATATCTATCACAAATAGTTGTGGAAGGCCCACTATAAGAATCACTTGTACAGAATTTTCAATGGTTTTATCCTACCTATATCTTATTCTATCTTTAATAAGCCTGCCCCTAGGATATCTCAGGAAGTAGCAATTGACCTAACAACAATGGGTAGCTAGTTCAGAGAGGAGAAATTCACTTATGTGAGGCTTTTTGGCAGTCTTACCAAACCCCATGTTCTTCTTCTATATGTTCCTGATAAACTGTTAGCTCAAGAGTTGGCATATCGGATAAAAGTTGAAGGAATGTCAAGAACCCTGAAGGATTCCAAGAAACATATGTGGCCTACATTCCCCCTACAGTGTGGCATTTTTACCTTACATGATAATAAGCATGAAGATAAAGAGGCAGAGAAGATTCAGATGCTGAATCTTGCCACCATTCCGAATAGGAAATATGACCCAAGGAAGGTCGCCCATAATGTTACCTCTCAAGCTAAACTTACCAAATTTGATCATGAAGCAGTGACTTTGATGATTTATTTTCTTCAGCTGAATTATTTTATCGGGTTAAAGGATTGGCTAGGATCAAATATGGAGATGAGGGGTTAGAAAAAATTAATAGGCTTAGAGCCCAGAGGTTGCAAACTCTACCTTTGGACCTATTAGCTACAGCCCCAACAGTTCAGCCACAGATTCAAAGTGAACAAAAAGTAGCCGATAATAATCCTGTAGTGGAGAAGGTTCCCGAAAAGGAAAATTTGCCAGAGCAGGAGTAGGGACAAGAAAAAAGTAGCAGACTCCTTGATTCAAGCATTTATGTTGATCCAAAATTAATCAAGGAATGGAAGCAATTTGATTCCATCATTAGTAATACTGAGAGAATTCAAGGATTCAACACACCTGAGGTGACCACTACTTAGAAGTTAGTAATCAACACAGTTTTGACTGAAGGAACAAGCGGCCCACCCATGATTGATAAGGATGCATAAATAATTCCTGAAAATCCCTCCGATGAAATTGTTTTACATGTAAAAGAAATACCACCATTAGATGTCTTCTACAGCCCTAAGCATAGGGCTATAATCAAAAGAAAAAGGAAAAAGAAGAAAGTTGATCAATCTCCTCATTTGACTTCACAAAGGGAGATAACAAATGTGGTATGGAGAGAGGAAGTTAATCCTTCTGAAGATCTCACCAAACTTTCTCAGTATGCTGGAGCATACACAATGGCCACAATGGATAAAGCATCAGAGGTTAGTAATTTGTTAAAAGAAAAATACCAAGCAATCATTTTACTGGAAGCAAAAGCACAAGAGAAACAACAAAAGATAGAACAATTGGAACAACAATTAGCAGTCTAGAGACAGTTAAATGACCAACTGAATGAGCAATTTCTCAAAGAAAAGCAAAGGATTGATGAGCATGCAATTCATAAGCAACATGAACTATCCCAAGCATTGAGTAAGTTGCAATCATTAAATGAACAACTGAGTAAATCGAAGGAAGAACAGATCGCTCAGCTATCACTCTAGATAGAAAGATTCAAGGAATATCCCTAAGTGGGAGAATTCAGATCGGAGGCTCTACAAATTACCAGGGTATTGTCTAGTCAGTTGAGCCTGTTATGTCGTAATATCTCACTCGTTCTTCCTCTGTGTGAAATTTCATCATCCATGGTTGACAAATCAGTTGATGCGAGACTGAACTTGGAAAAAACAGATGAAATATTAACATATTTTCTCTCTTGGCAAGAATCTAAAGAGGGAAAAGCTGTTAATCTACCACAAATTCTGGAATCGCATAAAGAAATTCTATTCATGGAATGACAATCTTAGCTAATGAAGGTAGAAAGAGTGACATCAAGATGCATATCGACAATAGGCAATGTGGTTGAATTGATTAATAATACTCTTTATTTATCAAATTTAATAACAGAGTGTTCTCCAAGGAAACTTCCATCAGTAAAAATATTAGAACAGACGTGGAAACAGGAGCTGGAGTAGAGGGAAAGATTGATCGCAGGTATTCAAAGTTTAACATGGGAAACCTTTTGGTTTTTCCTTGTCAAACCATATAGTCACCAAACAACAATGAAATGCCTTACCGATGCAATCGGCCATATGATTCTCGAACTTAATGATGCCAGATACATTGCTCAGTTACACTCACGCATGAGTCATCCACTATAACTTCAGCTGATGTTCACCATTTGTCTGCTCCAATCAAAAGATAATCAGCCAATACAATGAACCATTTTGACCGACTGCAACATGCCTATTTCAAAGAAGATTTTCATATTTTTGTGATTTGGCCATACTAGCGCATAGCACATTTATTTCATAGTTTGTTAGTTTAAGTAGTATTTATAGACCCTTTCATGTTTTTAGAAAGGGTCCTAAAATTTTTGTATTAAGACTTGGATTGGAAGTTGCACTACTATACTTCCGATATATTTATTTTTATAAAAACTAGACTTGAATTCTGAGTTTTGATGAAGAATGCTTTTATGTGATATGCACTATTGCTTCCTGTAAAATTATTTCCAAGTTAAAAGGTGGGATCTGAATGTGATTCATATCGGAGGAAACTCAAATGCATATGGTACTACTATCTATGTTTTTGCTTCATGCTTTTATGTGAATCAACATTTATTTATTTTCCTATTATTGATATATGTATATGTTTTTATAGCAATTCTTTGACTTATCACTATTGAATGTTTAAGAGTTGTTATTTTTCATGCATATCTATGTCAGTAATATATAAAGATTAGTGTGATAATGTTTTAATTATTACTTTTTTAAACTACTTGAACAAAGTAATTATCATATGAATGAATATTTTTGTTTATGAGTAGAGTCATCTATATGCCTACTTGTTAATAAGAACCATAAAAAATTGCACTAAGAGAATGACTTCCCGAGATAGATTAATTACTTTTATATTGTTGCATTTTAGAATAGATCATCCATAATTCCCATTAGGTATTATAAAATTGATCACTTATCCATCCCACTTATAAATCATTTGGAAATTGGTCCCATTATATCCAGTCGGAGCCACCACACCAAACAGAAAAGGAGCTGCTTTTAAGGTCCAGATTGGGTGTCTTTCCTCGATGTTGATGCAGCAAATTTCGAGGCATTAACAGGTATTTATTTATGTATTTGGGAGAAACAAATGGCCAGATCCCTTCGTGCTTGTCTTGATCTACAATGCATCCATTTGCATGGCTAGTGAGTGCAAAATATCAATTTTCATATCCTCTAATAATCCTCATATATCTTTCTTAGTAAGGGTTATAAGGTTATTTGACTAAGAAACCAGACTCTTATCATTCATACCCTTCTTCCTTGTTGATCTATATGAGTTCATGAATATTATCTTGATACCATAATACTCTAACTATAATATGTCACCATTTTTAGGGAGATTCAAGGTCTCCATGAATTCCTCTCATACCTCTCTAAGTAAGACAATTTCAATGAGTTGTCATCTAATGTGCAACCATGAGCTATATTAAGTTGGAACCATTATTCATAGTATTCCAGGGACTCATTTTGTCCTTGGATGATTCTAAATATCTCATTTCTTGTGTTCCTATATTTACAGATGTCCTTGTACCTTATCGATGAATCTTTGCTTCATTTTGTCCCACTTAACAATGTTGTTCCCTTCTAGGTTCATGAACCATTTCGAGGATACTTCCTTCAATATAGATGGAAAGAGATTCAACTTCTATTCATCTAATGTATAGTCATAAGCCCTAGAAACAACCAAAAACACAAAAAGTGAAGTATTAGGGCCTTATGTAGTAAGGCCATGGAAGTGAGGAAGAGTATAAGAATTAATGCTTTTCATATTGATTTAACAAAATGGAAATTAAAATACTTCAATTTTCTCTCCATCATTTTCCATTGTATGGTGATATTGGGATCCTCCTTCTTTGAAGAGATTTGAAAATTTTATTGCTTTCTCATTTAAGAAGTACATAAAACATTATGTTTCCTCTTGTATGGTTGCCTCACAACAAACTTGCTATTATTCTTGATTGCTTGAATTTGTTCTAGTAATGGGATATTTTGATATGAATTTTACAAACTTATCTCTAAGTCAATGAATGCATCCTAAGGATTCTGAAACACAAACAAAATGAAATCTACTGACATTTATTCTTTTCTTTCATTGATAAAATGATGAGATACATGCAATTTATTATTCTTTCTCATTTTTGGAAACAAAAAATCATCATGTATATGCAATTTTTAGCTCTTTCCCTATAAAAGCACTAAAAAGTGATGGTCCAAAGAAATGCGACAAAAAATATGAACTTCCTTAGCTACCTACTTTAAATGTTAACCTAAGGTTCATAGAAACTTAAGAGGTACTATGCATGATATGTGAAAAATCCATTCTTGCACCCGTCTAAGAAGGAGGAGACATGTTAATCCTAATAGTGCAAGAGATACTTAGAAAAGGAAAGGAACAATAATAACACAACCTAAAGGGAATTTAGCCAAAAGAAGAATGCAAGATAGAATTGAAAATACCATGTAACAAAGGGACCAATCTTGCTTATCTTGATGGGGATGAAAGGTTGCAAATTCAAGTGAGCCAAGTTTAGGTTATTGATAAAAAGTATAGAAATAAGCTTTTCGAAAATAAAATTGAATACATCTAAGTGTCGACGGGCGGGAATGTACCACCAAAAGTAAGGAATCTCCCTGGAGTGAGTATCAATTAGACCTCACACTATTTGGGATAGAATTCCCATCTAGTATGTGGGCTCAACTTCCACCATATTTGTTTCCTCTTGGATTTTGAATGAAGAGAAGTTAAAGTGAGGGAAAATGTGAAATACCCAAATCATTTCCTTATGAACTAATTGTGAGGTCATGTATTTCAAAGTGATACCCACAATGTCCATTAAATACTTCCTCACATCATTATTTAGACTCCATATTTCGAAAGGACAAAGGTAGAGATGTTGTATTCTACCAATGGTTCATTAATTTTTGTAGTAGCTACAACAAAAACCCCTAAACATTTTCACCCTATACATTTAAAATTTTAGCCTCTCACATTTCCTGATTACATACTCATAGATTTAATTGGAATAATTTTAGTCTATTTGAAAGCTCTAAAATATTGATGGTTTTGATGTAGGAAACATTGGGTCTCATGGAAATGAACTACCCAAGTTAAAATCCTCATCTTCATTTGATGAATTATCAAATCCTCTCCTTGAAAAGATTAAGGATTTAGAACACTCTAATGAACAACATCAAAAAGAGATTTCCATTGTTGAGAATTATCAGTAATTACATATAAGTTAGTGTAGATGGTTCACTTTGTTGCACGTTTACAATGATTGGGCTACAAAGAAGTTGAATCAATCCTTATTGGTTCACTCTCTCATGTTAGGCTTGATTACTTTATGAGAATAAACTGAAGCAAAAATAATGTTTACTGGAACTAGATCCTTAATTGATAAGTTCACTAAATATCCAACAAATAGGTCATACATAGATACCTTTTGTCTACAACCATTTAGTGTCACCTACACAAATATTGATGGTAATCATTGATTGTAGTCACAAACCTAGCTATAGAAATGATGATAATAATGCCTAATCCCTCAAAGGAACCCTTGGTCCAGCATTCAATACCGATTCCAACACTCAAGAACAAAATTATACAAATTGCAAGAATTATGAGTGTCAAATCTTGAGATGCTTCCCACATAAAGACCAAAAATGCTCAAGATGGTTTTTCATGAAATTTGTTCAACCATCAGGATTCATTATTAGCTTCAAAGCATCCTCATTAGAAATAATACAATCCATGATTGAGTTTGAAAGTTTGGCAGTTCTTCCTCTAACTCCATTGTGCCATTTTAACTTTTTAATGTCATGGCCTTCTACTATCAATGTGAATTTATCAGCCTTTGGCACATTGTAAACAATGGGGCTTGTAGGGGAAATTACATTATCGATAAAGTGGAGAGTTCTAGTTAACACCAAAATAGCCACCCTTAGTTCCTCGTCAAGTGCAAAAATGGTTTTCGTTGATTTTCCAAGTCATAAAGGCTTGTCTCTATCTAGAACTTTTCTTCTATCCCTTTATCTGGAATCTTTAGTATTATACGAGACCTGCATTTAGTTAGCTCTTTATCACCTGTAAACATGACCATGTAACAAGCATGGTTTCATCTCATAAGTTTTACTGAACCATTGTGAATCTTATTTGAAACTATAGGCTCACTCTTATTAGCGCGAGCATCATAAATATGGACATCATGCGAATTATGATCACGAATTGTAGTCTTGGGTTTAACCTCTCCATGTTTGAACAACAATTTTATAATTCTTTGAATAAATGGAAATCATATCATTACCATCATATCATAGTTGACCAAATCATAAATCTTTACAGCCTGATCACTATAATTGTGCAACAAAGGGAACCATATGCAATAAATTTTATGTATATGTTGATAATTCTCAACAATGGAAATCTCTTTCTGATGTTGCTCATTTAGGTATTGTAAATCCTTGGTGTTTTTAAGGAGATGATGTGAGAAATCATCAAATGATGATCAGGAGTTGAACTTTCATGGTTCATTTCTATATGAGAACCAATATTTCCTACATCACAACGATCAATATTTTAGAGTTTCAAACATATTGAAATCATTCCAACTAAATCTTGAGTATGCAATAAGGAAATGTGAGAGGCTCCATTCAAATATATAAGAAAATGAATATCTAAGTGCATAAAGTTAGTAGGGCAAGGAGCACTTTCTTTAAAATTGATTACAACCTTAACAAACCCTATACTTGCAAGGACATGAGTAAAATTGAAAGTGATTATGCATTATTCTTGTCATGACAATGGTTTATCAAGAGTTTCATTTGAAGATAATTAATATATGTACATTGGTTGGTCTAAGTAATACAAGAGAAACATCCATGAAAACTTAGAAAAACAAAGAGGGACCCAAAATTTTAAATGTACAGGGTGAATTGTTTTTTTTGGGAGGGGTGGGTGAGGAGGAGGGGGGGTAGGGAAAAATTGAAGGATGGATATTTACCTTAAAGTTTAGAAACCTTGGCGAATCTTACTAGTCCATAACATGCAAACTATAAAATGGTTAGTGATATGTTTTTAAAAATATTCCAATTTCTAATGATTTTCATAGTACCTATAAAAATTTGGTGATTTTTAAGGTAAAATAATTTTATGATATAAAATTTGGGCGAATCATATTTAGGAAAAATGGAAGTTGGAGAATATTTTTTTTTGGAAAACACATAGAAAATTAGCCCACTTGTGAATATTAGCCCCTAAAATTCTTCCTGGGGAGGGGTTGTATTTGCTACAACACTAAGTTAATATACTAGAAATAAGAGTAAATGCTACATCAAAATTGAGCTAAAGCATGATAAAGTGAATTTGATCCTTTTTTATGTAACCTACTACAAGGTTGAAGCAATCTAAGGTTAATAAAGTCACATTAACATTGAGAAAACACCATGAAACTACTTGAAATAACATGCTAGAATCTATTACAAAAAATAAAGGCTAAATACACAAATTTGTGCATACCATGAAATGTAGGCAAGGTGAACTAAAAAAAGGAATCAAACAATGATATATTCCTTTTTAAACCTTGACTGGGCCCCACTCAAAGCTTATACAGGGAACCTAAAAGACTACCAAGGAAAAAAAAATTGAAAGAGAAGAATTTGCATTATCACACTCAAAACAACAATGCATCTAAAAGGGGTTCAAATTCTCTAAGAGTGACTTATAACACATATCTCATTAAATTTGGAAGTATTCAGTGGATCTAGAATATATAACTTTAACTAGATTATGTTTTTTCAAAATGGGGAATTAGAAATTCACTTAGTTCACTAATTTTAATGTACATATTCATCATTTTTTGTGAAAAAATTATCATGATAAACTTTATTAAACAAATTCATATAAACTTGCAAAAACAAATCTTTCACGTCTTAATCTTGGATTCCTTACATTATCTATTTTAATATTTTTATGGTTTGTATTAAAATATAAGTTTGTTAAGGTTATTTTATGAAAATAATGATGTGTATTTTACTATTATTAACCCATTTAATTATAATTTGATATAGTAAATATCATGTATGTGTTAAGTTACAATTATTACTAAGACAATGTTGGCACAATTTAAAAGTCTATCACCTTTGCAACTCTCGTAATATCGCTGAATATTTAAAAAATCTCATAGATCATCGAGTTTATACTCATATTGGATTTAAATTTGAAAATATTTGTGACGCTACCAGCCTTCTTGATCTTTTAACTAAACAAAATTATGATGAGCTTGAAACACTTATTTAATGCTTTTTGAGCATAACAATAAAATTCGAAATAATTTTGGGTAATATCTTTTTGCCTTCTTATATACCATATTTGGTCTTAGTGGATGATAATCATCATTATCACCATTATCATTTCATATTATTGTAGGAAATTTGCTCCATTTTAGAGTTGAGGAGAAAATGTTTTTTTAGGATTAGATTAAATGTTGAATGTGAGTAGTAGCATAATTTATTTTTATCTATTATTTGTACTTTTGTGTTAAAAACTAAGTTGATTGAGGCTTACTTAATGAATAATAGATTAATATGCAAGATACATATTAAGTATAAAATTATTTAATGACAAATGATCATAGTAATGTGTCCAATATATACCAACATAGATCCATCTTAAGTACGAATGTAGGGATCGAATTTGTTCATGTGCAAACATTTTTAGAGTGTAAAATACAATGTGTTATTTTTCATTGTTGAAACTATATTTTTGAATGCTAAATAGAGTGTTACACTAAAATTTGTCACCATGACTATCTGCAGTTAGTATGGCTCCATCAACGGTCATACTATTCTCCTTGGCAAGCCTTATACCTCTGCTCTCCATGTCAAACTTCAAGAAAGAGAGAAAGTCTTTAAAAATCATGTTTAT
>APFE030930543.1:0-11634 GCA_000404065.3 Pinus taeda
AGAGGGATGCCAACTCCAAAGGAGTAAATTTCTGAAAACCTGGTTAGTTCAATTAGCCATAGAGGCAAAGCAAAGGGTAGTTGAAAAAATTGAAGAGTGTCCTGTGGATATTTTGAGACAACACATTTATGTTAATTTAAATATAGTCCCCTTGGGATCATAAAATGTGTTAATAAGGATTGATTGGTTGGAAGGACATTGGTCCTTACTATATTGTAAGGGAAAATATGTTAGTTACTGTACTTAACCTGGAAATGAAAGAGAATTCAAGGAGTTAAGAAAAATATTAAGTTATGTCCTATTACTCCTAACCAGTTGGGAAAATGCATGAGGAAAGGCTATCAAATTTATTCTATAATAATAGGATACACGAATTCCAAAAGAAAAATGACTTCTCTCAAATATATTATTGTGATTCAAGACTTGTTGATGTGTTTCCTCAATCCATACCTCGGTGAACAATTTTACAATTGAACTCCTTCGAGGTGCACCTCCTATTTCTAAAACTCCTTATCGTATGAGTATACAAGAATTAACAAAATTGTAAATGTAGCTATGGAACTGATTGATAAAGGATATATCCACCCCATTGTGTGTCCGTGTGTGGACCTCCAGTATTGTTCGTAGAAGAATGAAACTCTAAGATTATGTATTGATTCTAGTGAGTTGAATAAACTAACTATCAAAAATAAATATGGTGTACCTGGAATAATGATTTATTTGATCAAGTTTGGGGGGCAAGAATGTTCTCCAAGATCAACCTAAGATCTATCTATCATCAAATAAAGATTAAGGAAGAATACATTTGTAAAACATCCTTTCGAACACGTTATGGTCAATAACTCATATCCCAACAAGTTTTATGAGTCTCATGAACGATAATTTTCATCCATACTTCCATAAGTTTGTGTTGATTTTCATTGATGATATATTGATATAGTCTAACAATGCGTTATACCCTAAGTATAGTAAGCGTGACTTTTACAAAATTATATAGAGTATCTTGGTCATGTCATATGAGCTGAAGGTATAGGTGTACACTTGGAGAAAACTAAGACCATTATGGAGTGGGCCACCTTGAAAGAATGTTGTTCATATTAGGTCCTTCTTGGGCTTAGTTCTATACTACCATTGATTCATTGAAGGATTTTCAAAAATTTCTTTCCCATGATTTAGTTACAAAAGAAGGGACCAAATTTCCACTCCAGAGCTGAATGTGACCAAAGCTTTGAGCAATTAAAACATCGACTTACTATGGAACTCGCATTAAAGGTGATCGATCTAGAGAAATATTTTGTTGTTTGTAGATATGCTAGGAAGAAGTTGGCTGAGTATTAACAACCCAAGAGGGGAAGGTTATAGCTTATTAATCCCCCAAATTGAAGGAATATGAGTAGCATTAGTGCAAGCAACAAGATGTTTAAGTGAATTCTACTTTGAAATAAAGCAGGTTAAGGGGAAATGTGCAGAAAGTTGCGTTGTATTTATGAAATACAATCATCCAAGTTAAGTCAAAAACCTCTCTCATATGATTAAAGAAGCATCTCTTAAAGACCCTGAATATATCTTTCTTTGGTAGTAGGCAATTAAAGCCTAGAACAAAGGGAAGAAATATGAATATGGCATAAATATGGATAAAATGTTAACTTTCATAAATAGAATTTATATTACTATTAAATAATTTGTATTGGATGAATTTCACAAGAAACCATATGATGTCCCCTGAGGATATGGAAACTACTTTCAATCATCAAGAAAGGTTATTTCTAGTAGGTTTTAAGAAAATATATTATTGAATATTTGGAAAAATATTTGGAATGTCACTTAGGAAGGCCTAACATCAAGATATCCCCTAACTACTACAACCACTTCCTATTCCTCACTCAAAATGGTAGGTAATTACTTTGAATTTTATCACAATTTTACATAACCCAATTATGGTGATGGTTAATAAGCTAAGAAAAACCAGTCATTTTATACTAGTAAAATCAACTTAGGAGACTGTTGAATTGGAGATATTTTTATGAGATAAATTTTTAGATTGCACTGAATACCCAACCTAGTAATCTAGAAGGATGTAAAATTTACATTGACTTTCTTTAATACCCTTTTCTCTCATTACTAGCCTAAGATAAATGGAAAAATGGTTAGAATGAACCGGTGAATTCTAGAGGATAGGTTAAGAATGTTTGTGATGCAACATCTACATACAACAGCTACATAATTGGGAACATTACCTTTACAATAACTTACACCACTAAGCCCCAAGAGTTAGCTCAATTGGTCAAATCAAGTGGCTCGCCAATGGGAGGTCACACGGTCGAATCTTGAAAGCTCTTGGGGTCAGGTCAGTAAATAGGTCGAGGGGTGTTGATGCCCTTTGGGTGGCATCCACTCAGTGTTAAACAACCCTGGACGTAGTGGCTACCCACTGACCCGAGTATCCGTGAACCAGTATGTGAAAAAAAAAATAACTTACACCACTCATCATTCGAAATGAGTTTCTTCCAAGCGTTGTATGGAAGAAGATGTAGGGTACCCATTGTTATCGGGAAATCTAGTGTCCATTCAGAGCTGCTAGTCCCACTAAGACAGGTAGCTATCTTAGAAACAAACAAATCATATGAGAGAGGTTTTTGACTTAACTTGGATGAATTGTATTTCATAAATACAACTCAACTTTCTGCACATTTCCCCTTAACCTGATTTATTTCAAAGTAGAATTCACTTAAACATCTTGTTGCTTGCACTAATGCTACTCATATTCCTTCAATTTGGGGGATTAATAAGCTATAACCCTCCCCTCTTGGGCTGTTAATACTCAGCCAACTTCTTCCTAGCATATCTACAAACAACAAAATATTTCTCTAGATTGATCACCTTTAATGCCAGTTCCATAGTAAGTGGATGTTTTAATTGCTCAAAGCTTTGGTCACATTAAGCTCTGGAGTGGAAATTTGGTCCCTTCTTTTGTAACTAAATCATGGGAAAGAAATTTTTGAAAATCCTTCAATGAATCAATGGTAGTATAGAACTAAGCTCAAGAAGGACCTAATATGAGCAACATTCTTTCAAGGTGGCCCACTCCATAATGGTCTTAGTTTTCTCCAAGTGTACACCTATACCTTCAGCTCATATGACATGACCAAGATAGTCTATATAATTTTGTAAAAGTCACGCTTACTATACTTAGGGTACAATGCATTGTTAGACTATATCAATATATCATCAATGAAAATCAACACAAACTTATGGAAGTATGGATGAAAAATATCGTTCATAAGACATAAAACTTGTTGGGATATGAGTTATTGACCATAACGTGTTCGAAAGGATGTTTTACAAATGTCTTCTTCCTTAATATTTATTTGATGATAGATAGATCTTAGGTCAATCTTGGAGAACATGCTTGCCCCCCAAACTTGATCAAATAAATCATTATTCCAGGTACACCATATTTATTTTTGATAGTTAGTTTATTCAGCTCACTAGAATCAATACATAATCTTAGACATAATATTAGAGTTTCATTCTTCTACGAACAATACTGGAGGTCCACACACGGACACACAGTGGGGTGGATATATCCTTTATCAATCAGTTCCGTAGCTACATTTAGAGTTTTGTTAATTCCTGTATACTCATACGATAAGGAGTTTTAGAAAGAGGAGGTGCACCTCGAAGGAGTTCAATTGTAAAATTGTTCACCGAGGTATGGATTGAGGAAACACATCAACAAGTCTTGAATCACAATAATATATTTGAGAGAAGTCATTTTTCTTTTGGAATTTGTGTATCCTATGATTATAGAATAAATTTGATAGCCTTCGAAATAAATTCTTATCTCCATGAATACTTATCGGAATCAGATGATCTTTATATCAATCCTACACCTCTTCAACGGAGAAAATGATTTTGTGGAGGTGAAAATGATCTGATGATATGGGGTTCACGGTGGAAATCATGAAAGAATGAAGCATGAAGGTATTGCAGCGGATGAGACACAAGCTGGGTTGGTGAATTCTCTGAGTGACTTCTCTTGAACATATCGGCGACGCTGAAATGGATTGGTAGTGTTAACCCAAAAAATGGATGGTATGGTGGACCAATAGTAATATGATTCGTGAACGGAATAACCCAACCCGACTCAATCATGGTGATGGAGTGAAAGTGTCATGTTCAAGAGCGACTTCCTACCAGTAAAGTTTCTTCAAGTTTTCTTCCCATTTTTTCCCCAGTCATTGCTGACTAGTACCTCTTTATTTTTGTCAAGCTTGAGGAGGATAACATATGCTTGTTCTATAATTTTCCCATTGGTAAAACCCGTCGCTATGTTTTAATGAGCCTAGGGATAGTGAAACGCGTTCTTGTCTGCATGGACAAGTTTGTCGCTATTGGTTTTGTCAAGTTTAACAACAAAGATAACTCGATCCTTTTTTAATTTTAGAGTGTCTAAAAAGGGATGGAAAGAAAACTCCTGGATTCCTTTTTCATAATGTAATCCCTTAAGTCTGAAAAAGTATAAAACAATATGAAAGGGATGACTTTTCGATAGTTTTAATGAGCCGAACAAGACAAACGCTCGATCCTTTTGTGTAATGATCCCTCATGTCCAAAAATAAAATCTAGAGGAGGGATAACACTTCTGATCGCTTTAACGAGCTGGAGAGGCCAATTGCTTGGCAATCTTTTCATATTTTACGAGTGAGATGAGAAGAGCTTAAAGAAGACTCATTTTTTGAGGAACGAGTGATATTTTCGGGTAGCACCTAGTTCGAGGTAAGGTTTGGAACTTTCCAATCATGGCAGTGTAAAGAAGATGGCTTATAGAATCAATCGTCACAGTTGTTCCTCAAAAGGGGTAAACAATCAAATGGAGCCATATGATCAGCTAAAACAGAGTGGAGGTGATGGTAGGAACACGACCAAGGCTCAAAAGTTGATGATAATGTGATCACAATGGTTATTTACCGAAGGTGGGTTCATTTTTTAATGAGCTTAAACTCTGGTGGAACATATGCACATTGCTAGGTTTATTTTTTAACGAGCTTGAACTTTGCGTAAAACTTCTCGTGCGAGTCATATCATAAGGATGTCTCATCAATAGGTTCATTGTTTAGGGAGCTTGCACCATTCAAAATTTTGCTCTGGATCCTTTCATTATGTAAGCTAGGAATGACCAATCCTACGAGTTTAAAGGGTTAAGAACCTACAAACTAAAAAAATAAATGGTCGCTTTTCACTTTCATGCAAAATGGTTTGCATGCCCCCAGGTATAATGAAGTATAGTTTCGAGGCTACCCTTCAATTTGCAGACAAAAAACTTGCTCTGTCACGAAAGGCATACCTTTTGTTGGAGGTATCTTATTCCAGTCTAATCCAATTTTCCTAAATGGATAGGTGTGTCATACTAGTCATATTCCTACCCAGAAACCAACCGTATACCTCTGGATTTCCTACCGAAGCAGACGAGGGTGCATGCCCCCTTGGTTTCAGTCACAATCACCGAATCACTCGCACTCATCAAGTGGATGGACTGGAGATTGATGAGACATTCCCTGGGCAAAAAGATCAGTTAGGGATGACATTTGACTATTAGCTATGTGTGAGCCGGGGAATGAAAGTTGGTCTACGAGTTGGACCACTCTGCCGTCATGAGGAAAACACATCACTCGAAAGAGTGATGAGACAATAGCTCCCATGCTATAAATGTAATCACGCCTAAGGAGTAGATTTTAATCTAAAGGTCCTTGGACTACCATTACGTTCAGGTAGACAATTTTGCTTCTCAAATTTATAGGCAAACTTGGAAGGATTCCTAATGGTCGACTCGTTCACTTGTCGAAGCTTGTCAGATTTTGCATCTCAAGCAGAAGCGATGGCGAACCAAGCGCTTTCCAAGTACTTGAGGAGAGGATACTCACAGAAGCCCCTTCATCTATGATAGTACTGACCATGACCATTCTGTAAGCTTGTACGATGGGTTGGAATGGTACATTAGATGGTAGATGGGGTGTGCCTAGTAGATTCTACTCGAAGGAAACGACTAGGTTGCTTGGAGGTGGGATCGAGTAAATGGATAGATACGAATCCGATGAATTTCCTTCGTGCGGTAAAGGAACGGGTAGATTTCCCCATGTTTATTGGAGTCTGTGTTTATGAAGAGGATTTGAACAGTTTCATTCTCATTCTCTTTGGTCATTGTATCATCTGAAGGTGGACCTTCTGAAGACGAGACTGGGTCGACTGCCATCTCGACTTGTTGAATTTAGTCTGGTGTGGACTTAGAGGGTTCACCTTCAATGATAGATGCTTCGACCGACCACAGAGGTGTGTCAGTCAGATTTTCAACTAGCGATGCACTTGGCAAAAGTTTCTTGTACCCAGGAGGAAGCCGTAGCAGTGAAGTAGGACGGTTATCCAAGACTCTTTTAGCTTCATCTAGGAAGGGACAACAATGGATGGCATGATCGCCTTCACATAGTATACAAGGAAATTTATATTTTCCTTTATGTTCTTTGACTTCATTTTCACTAGTTGACGGTGTACTCTCAACATGATCATCAGAGGTTGACGACACCGGATTGTGCAAATGAGGAGACGAGTCCCTTAAGATCCATGGGATGCAAGGACAATATCGATGATAGTGGTCTCCTTTGCAAACGACACATGGAGATTTAGGTTTGGACGGTGTAGTGTGTGGAGTTTCACCAGAAAGTGCAAGGTTGCCCCCTTTCGGTGTTGGCTTCTTCTTCTTCTTCTCCTTCTCTTTCTTCTTCTTCTCAGTTACTTGGTTTTTTGTTTTACCAACTTTACCAAGTGAAGAGGAAGAAGGAGAGGGAGAAACAAACAAAGTAGAAGGTTGGGGGGTAACTTCAGTATCATCTGGTTGCTAATTTGATTTCTCACGAATCATGGTGCTTGGAATGACAGAGGTCGAGAAGAGCCATATTGACAGGCCAATTGTCAATCGTGGAAGTGACAATGTGGCCATATGAGGTGCACCAACATCTGCCCAAGAGTAGAAAGGACTAGGATTTGACCTAAGGAGAAATCCCTGGTTGGTGGACTCCATTTTCTCAACCTAAGATCAACGAGGAAACAATGACGTTATTCTGATTAACATAAATTTTATGACGCTTTAACACAATTTTCTTTTTTTAATTTTTAAGAGTCGCCTTTGATTTTTAATGAGCCTGAAGTGACAAGTGCTCAGATGGATCTTTTCTTTTAAGGAGTCTAAAAAGGAATGAAAGTGACTGCTATGGAAATCTAGACAGAGGGATTACCAAACCAATCGCAAAACTGCACAATACTTTTTATAGTACGACAATCAATCTTCCCGAATGTTGTGTTCAGTGCATTGCGATCGATAGTGTAGGAGACACGACTTCCTAAGGATAAAGGATATAGCCTATTGTGGTCTCCCTCCCAATATATACTCGACGGTACGTGGGAGCACGTACTTGTCGTCTCAAAGAGGAGGAATGACCCAACCTACGATGAAAGCAATAGTTACCACGCTTTACGACACCGGAATACGTCTCTAGCCTAGACTTCTAAATGTTGTGCGTTAGGTTCCAAAGCATTTTTATGTTCATTGAATTATTTTAAAGTTGATCTTTCTTAAAACATTAATATATACATTAAACCCTTAAATCCTTATGACATTAAAAACTTGATCCAATTTGAATTTAGGCTTCTATGATCCATATCAAGTTTGAGAATATTCTTGCACGACAATCACATTGGGATGCTTTTGTTAGTTTATTCAAACTATTAATTAATTTTAAATATTAAATTTTTCTTTCTAACCCTTAAATTACTCTAATATTTATATCTTTAATAACTTTTACAAATAACTTTTAATTTAAAATTAATTTATTTTAGTATTTATAAATATATGTGTATGAAAAGGTCCCTTTACATTATATTTTAATAAAAATATAGCTAACTATTTATATTTTTACTCTATTTTTTATAACTTTTTAACTAACTATTAATTACTCTAATATTTATATATAATAAATTTGATAACTAACAATCTTAATTAGTTTATTTTATAGTTTACTTATTTTAATATATATTTATGTTTAGGACGCAGTATGAGGTTGGCCGAGCAATCAAAGCGTCTCAAAGGCCTCTCCTTCCACAATTCCCCTGCTTTTACCCACCAACAATTTGTAGATGATAATATGTTGTTCGGGCACCCCTCTATCGAGGAGGCACGCCAACTCAAAGCCCTTTTGTCTAATTTCTCAGAAGCCTCTCGTGCATCTATCAATAAAGCCAAATCTCAGATGTTCTTCTTTCACACCCCCCGTCCCATAAAATCGGCCATTATCTGTATTCTAGGCTTCTCTTCTGCTAGCTTGCCCTTTACCTATCTAGGCGCGCATGTGATAGCCTCTGCCCTAAAGCACTCATCCTAGAATATCTTGCTAGAAAAGTTACAGATGCGTATGTCTTCTTGGACCCATCAATCTCTCAACATGGCTAGCCGGTTAGTTCTCATAAAAAATTTTCTTCAAGCTATGACCTTATACCTGTTCTCCATCCTTGCGGCACCTAAATGGGTTCTCAAGGAACTCATCTCTCTCCAAAGATCCTTTCTTTGGGGCAGTAATGGACTCAAGCGAAAATGGACTCTTTTCAAATGGACCACAGCATGTCTTCCAAAAAAAGGAGGTGTTGATTTACGAGAACCCTCCCACAACAATGAAGTTATGTTGGAAAGAATATGGTGGAAATGGCTAACTGAACCTCGCACACCTTGGGCCTAGACATGGACTGCCAAATATGCCCGAAATTGTCCAATGGAGGAACTAATTAGACTATCAGAGCTCAACTCAGGATCAATCATGTGGAATTCAGCCAAACAACATAAAAGCCTCATTCAACAGCATAGCTTTTGGGAAATCAAGAATGGCAGCAGTGCAAGGTTTTGGGAAGACTCTTGGCAGCACATGCCCACCCTCAAACACGAGCTCTCTCTCATTCCTAATTTAATGCTAGATATGCATCCCTTTGATATGGTAGGAAACTTTTGGAGAACCTCTTCAAATCTTGAGTACAGAGAATGGCTCCAAGCCTCTCAAATCCTCAGATAGGAGCAGGCACAAATTCAACAAACCCTAGACACGGAACTATTGAAACGGAAAATTCTACACTCTAAGGATAAGGACATCGTCACATGGGGATATGAAGAAAAAGGAATTTTCTCAACGAAAGATGCATATAATATCCTTATAAAGGATCACATGGTGGTAGATCTCTTATGGAGTAAAATATGGGACCCCTCCATATGGCCGAAGGTGTCCACCTTTCTTTGGCTCCTCTGTCACAACAAGATTCTAACGTGGGACAATTTAAGAAAAATAAATTTCCATGGGCCCTCCATATGTCCAAATTGCAAACAGAATGAGGAATCCATAATCCACCTGATGCACCACTACCCATTAGCACAAAATATATGGCAAAAAATTATCTTTCGCTGCCAAAGGAACAGTGGATCCAATGAAGTCATTAGGGATACTGTGCGCAAGTGGGCCCACAACCCATATCAAAGAAAAATCCTTAATTTCCTCTAGAAACTCATCCGAGGCTTTGTCTTATGGGCTATCTGGAAGGAGAGAAATGGTATAATATTCAAGGATCATACGAGATCGTTGGAGGAAATATGGAAACTTCTCCACCAAAATATTGAAGAAACCATATTCCTCAAAACCTGGTATCAAGAGGACTTCCTAACCATTCCCCAAGAACAATCAATCTGGAACAATTGGAATTTCCAACAGAAGCAAGATGAGCTAACTATAGGAACAAGGCAGCCAAAGAAAAACCAGCCCATGCAATGGACCCCTCCTCCTGAGAATATGTTCCAGCTAAACTTTGATGGGGCCTCAAAAGGCAACCTAGGGAATGCAATCTTTGGCGGAATTTTTAGAAATCACAAGGGGACTCTAATCCTAACTTTCCTGGGATCTATAGGATGGGATACAAATAATTCAGTTGAATTGGAGGGTCTATGGCAAGGTCTACTCGTGGCCCATGATAAGGACCTCTTTCCCCTCATAATAGAAGGAGACTCACAAATCATTATCAAAATGGTCTCTAGAATCCTTCAAGGATCCCCACCTTGTAAAGTTAGCGACGAATGGAAAATAGTCTACAAGCTATTGAACGCTGGTTCTATTCCCACAGAGAAATCACTCTAAAACACATTCGCCGAGAAGGGAACAAAGTGGCTTTTTTATTAGCAAATATGGGAGTTGATTGTGGGATGCATCTCTACGTCGTGTCAGCTTAGCCAGTGCTTCACAACTCCTCGACTTCAATAATCTAGTGCAGAAGGAAATGACACAGGAGGAGGAATTTCCCCCAGATGCGGGTGACGACCGAACATTGATTGTCCACCATGCAGAGTAAAGAACCCAAGTACTGCCACCTACAGAGCAGCGTGGCATCCAAGATCCCTATCTCTCGCAGAAGGAATGTTTTAATGAAGGCAAGACAGTGTAGGACTATTGCATTAATGAAGGACGTGCTCCAACACACCGTGTTAATGGTTATAAGCATGGCGATTTCCTGGGAACAAACCACCTCTGGCGTTCAGTTTTCTGGTTCCAAGATCTCGTTTCAATTATGGTGTGATGATAAGCAAGAGCCTGTCTTCACAGGCAAGTTTAAGCTCGCTCGGGTTCATTTTGGGAGCAATTTGAGTGCACCAGCGCTCTCCACAAGGGGATTAGTTCGGTGACTCATGGTAAGCTCTCTGAAGCCTTTGATTTTTGTATTGACTATGCTATCTCTCCGTCTCGAGTCTTCACTATCTATGCTCACTGGTCTCTGGTCCAATTTGGTCCCTCCCTTGTTTCTAGCACTAGTTTCCTTGATTTTTCTGTGTCCTTTCCCTTGCTCGTTAAAATGAAGCACCATGGAAAGAGGAACCGCCCTAGGGATCACCAAGGCAGTGGCAAGCGGCCTTCCGTCAGCCAATTGGCAGACCCAGCTCACTTGCCCATTAACCTCTCCTCCTCTCCTGAGGATTTGCCTCCCGTGAGTCCTACTCGCAAGCCTGTTCCTAATAGTGCCTTCCAAAGGATGCATTTCAAGTTTCAGAGCAACTTGAACCAGCCTTTGATTACTCCTCACATTACCATTATTCTATAGGAGGAAGAAAACCAAGTCACCCCTTTGTCGTGCATTATGCCCAACCCTTCTCACAGCAGTGAGCGCTCCATGGATGAGGGAGTTCAGGAAATTAAGCAGGAGGTTGAGCCTGGTTAGAAGGATATTCAGCCCGTGAGTGTTCCTCCTTTTAGTTGATACTGGCCCAATTGAGGCAGAAAGGGATACAGGCACCACGAGCCTCGATAAGGCGACAGATGGCAAGGGGAATCTCGGTATGGGCAGTGCGTGTCGGGATGTTGAGAAGACTCATGTGGAGGACGCGGAAGATGACTGACATGTGTGACCGCATGTCTCCTTTTGAATTTGTCCGACCTCTTCAAGGATGTCTCCTCTCAACTCTCCTTATATGGTTCTCTCTCTTTCTATTAGCCTATTTATGTTTCTAACGCCCATTTTGGTGGGTGTATGTTAATGTTTTCCCTAGTTTCTTATAGTTATGGG
>APFE030930554.1:0-52299 GCA_000404065.3 Pinus taeda
GCTAGAGTCTATTCATCAATTCGTTACGATATGAACTACACATATTCTGACCTCATCCATGACAACAACGACCACGTCATTGTATACTTCACCACATGTGAACAATAATGTTCATAAGCAATGCATAATAAAACACACACTTATGGTGATGTACTCCACAAGAATACCATTAACTTCCCATGGAAACCTCATTACAACCATGACCCATGCCATACAAATACAACAAGCACATTGTCTTACAACACAAGAAACACATAAGAAACTAACATGAATGCATGACCAACACACAACCCATCTAGTTTGAGGGGTGAACCATGATTTGATATCAGAACAACCTGATCCTCAGAAGAATGTTGATGCTTCATTGCCACCAGATTAGCTACCTAGTTTTGTTGTGGCCAGTAGATGTCACCTCATCTTTACCATAGTGACCCTGGAAAGTCACAGGTGTAACTCTTATATTGATTGTGACTCAACATGTCATTGAGTGTATCTTATGTTTTGACACCTTCTGTACGCTTGAGGGGTCATTTTGATACGATACTCATTTGTAGTGTGTCTTATCACTTGTGCTAATAGTAGTCTTTGACCTTGGGAGAGTTTTTTATATTCCACAAATTCCTCATCACATCAAATCTTTGTGGGCTACCATGAAATTTCATGAGCATCATGAAAACACATTTTCCAAATGAGAGAATGAAATCATATAGTTCGAGGGCTAACACACAACGATCCTGATTGGCATAGAATCCTTAAAAATTTGTGCTTGAATAGGATTGATATTTTGTTGAGATCCATGTATCATGAACTATTCCCACACAAATGTATACATGGTGGGAATCTATGGGTATCTTAAGCTATGATTCTCTCTTTTGGGGAAGCGTGATACCAACATGTTGCAAGGAGATAGAGCATAGAAAGAATTAGAATTTTTGTATAATGTGAGAGAACCAATAGATACAAACCACATGGAGCATAAGTACAGTTTTAGTTGTAGATAGAAACATGTGCCACCTTGAATAGTAAAAAAACAAAAAAAACCTATGAGAACACTATCTGTAAGAAAAAAAATGGTCACGGGTTCAAATTTTACATAGGTTGTAGGTCCATATCATTTTCCCTAGGCATGCACTATGTTGATTTCATAATTGGCCAAAAATATGGACTAATGTGTTTTACACTTTATTTTGACACAAGAGAAGTTACAAGATGAATATTCCAAGATCATTACTAAAATTAGTAGTCAAAGAAAAATGAAAATTTAATAATCAAATTTCTTGAAATTCCTTGATTAAGGTGTGGTTTGAGGAGAATGGTGGGTTGGGGCGTTGTGCTCACCATCTTGAAGAATGAAGCACATTAAATGGTGGGGGTGTCGTGGAGACCACCATGCATGCAAAGACATGAAAATTTACTATCACATACTATCCATGATGAATGTCAATTGTAGACATAAAGGGGAGTGACAGGTCCAGTTATATTACATCCTTACAAGTTAATCACATGTTACCTTTGAGAGAAATTTGCCCTGCTCTTATGGCGAATTTTAGGCTTGAGCATTGTGATTGCTTACAATTAATTTAGAAATTTGGTAGTGGGGAATTTCGAGAGCATGTTTAGTGGACCAAAAACCCAAAGGGAATCTCTTTAATAATCATGCTAACAATATTTATGCTCTAGTTCTCAATGGGTCCATGTCAAGAAAGAGGGTTAGGAGGTTAAGGTGTGTGGATACATGAGATTTATGGAGATTGGTCGCTTTCAGTGTTTATGGTTCTCAGAGAGTTGTGTTGGTCTCCTACTCGCAACAATTGATGGTTGATTCTCTTCGATTAATTCTAAAGCCCTCTAGTTTTGCTGCAACATCCTTGCTTAGTGTAAGGATTGTTAGTTTAAAATTTTCTGCTAGTCTAGGCATTGTGATTTGGGTTTCTATTTGGCTACGACCACTTTTCAATTTAGATTTTTATTCCACTAGGTCCCTTTACTAGATTTAGGGTTGTGTCTTAGTCTCTATTGCCTGATTCTGTCTATATCTATTTATGACTATTCTGGGTTGTTGGTCTTTATCTCGCTTGAGCATTGTTGAGAATCCTTTTGGAATTTCCCTCCCTATCCTATCATTGTTTGTTTGTTTGTCTTATTCATTTTAATTTCACTCTCTTAGCTAGAGTCGTGTTTAACCTTGAAAGCATTATTAGTATGTCGAGGTCCCTAGGACCACAACTGAGCCCAACAATAAGACTAAGAGGTTGTTGAGACCTTCCATTCAAATATCACCCTAGAAAATCATAGTGTAATCTAGCACCTAGAAACTATGTTAGTGAGATACATACACACCTTATAGGATTTGGAGCTTATAGAGGAAATTTGGTAATGGATTCTTGACCATGGTCACACCAGGATTTGAAAAAGAAATATTTCCTGCCATTATATCTGTATTGGAAAATGAAAACCTTGTTAGGTAGGGTCTGTATTGAGAGGCAAGTCGATAGGTACAATCTTTTCGCAAGTCTTGAGGATGTGAAATGAGAAAAAATAAATCAACAATTCTATATGGAGAGAATGGATGCTTGTATGGCTCAAATGGAACATCATATCCCATGCATTGCCACTAAATCTTCTCCTTCATTATCTAGTGTGACAAATCCATAACTTGTTACTTCTTCTTAATCTTAACCATTAAATGATTTTTGGTAGTTTTTTGTATTTTAATTATGCAGTAGATACTCTAGTTATGTTAAATTTATTAAAAATCTTGCAATTTTGGACTAATTATTCTATAGGAATGTGGTAAAAAATATCTAGTTTCCCAATGAGCAGATTGCCATGATAAAACATGTTAACAATGATTGGATAAATGATATATTGAAAATTTTCATTTTGTGAAGTAGTACAATATAGGCTTTAAAAAAAATCCTTTTAAAATAAAATTGAATTCATATAACCTCAACAAAGATAGTAATTAGAAACTCACTCAAAACTAGAATTCTTTAATTTAAATGCTTAATAATAATAACAACCAATAGAATCTTGAAATAGAATCTTTCTAAATTGTATGCTCTTTTCTATTTTTTTCTTGAAGTATAATAAATGGATATACGTTGGATGTCAAATTAACCATTATTGAGCATCATTCCAATTAGGCTCATGATGATAATCCCAATTGAATATTAACGATTAAAGTATTTATAACTTTTAAAAATACAATGTTTTCATCTTTTTAACTATTCCTGTGAAGGGTGTTTAATTTGTTGGAAGTATTGCATCCATGTGTTGTTGTGAATTGTAAGTATGAGTCCCTAGGTGTCATTCTAGAAGTAGTTATATCCCTATGTGTGTGAGTTGTCTATGAGTCATAGATCCACCTTTTTCGGGTCTTAACATCTAGAAGTCAGTGATATAATTCTTATATATGTAATTTCCTTATGTGATCAATAAACAATGTGTGTGATTTGTTGTGTGTATAATCTCTCTTAGCTCTCTTCTATTTTACTAATATGGTATCAGAGTTGGTACTCACTTGAATCCCTTAAGGGAGGGCCAGGAATATGTGAGGGATGCTGAGTGTTATTATTTCTGTACATATTAGTATAGATGTGTGAGAGTTTATTTTTAGTTTGTGATTCTTTTTTTTTTTTCTTATCCTGTGTGTGTAGATATGTTTGTTTGCGTGCATCTTCTTCAAACATCTTCATATCCTTATGTTATCCTGCTATCTATAAAGTTTTATTTGTTCTTTTCTACTCGTAACCTACAAAGGAGTTAAATTCATGCCTACATGGTTTTGTGAAAGTTGTGTTCACTATCATATTATAAATCTAAAAAGTCATGCCGAGGAACTGTACATGTTGTTACACAAATATGGATTTGAGATCTGGGGTAGAGGAGTTTCAAGTGGCCAATGATATATGTCAAAAGTGTTAAAATTAGAGGCAAATCTCAATTTTTCGCTTCTGCAGGGAAGAGATCTCTACGTCAAATCTTTATGTTGCAATCTTGTTATGATCCCAAATTTTGGAGTTTGCATTTTAAACATATTAAGACTAGTCAGCTTAATATGTGAGTGTAAGTTTATTGGAATTGACCACTCTAACAAATTTTGCTTTATGAAGACGAGAAAGCTCCAAGACAAATATTGTACCAGATGACAAAATTCTAACCAGTGCTAAGGAGGGACATGGTGACTTGTTTATGTCTAAATGACAGTTGATAATTTGATGATTATTGAGTTTGTAGTTGTGAAATGTCTTTGTCAAGTAGTTTTCTATTTCTTTCAATTTTGATTATAAAAAAGGTTGGTGGTTCTTACACTGGAAGCCCTGGTGTTAGAAATATCAATTCTTGTGTTAGTAAGGTCAAGTTGTTTGATCAACTTTTGAACACATTCAATATCCAAACCTCCATTCTAGCAACTGACAAATAACCAAAAGCGAAATATTCGATAGATGGTTGTTGGTTCATAGGATGGTTCATTACTTGAAGACTCTTATTGTGGAACCCCCGACGAGGTGATGTGTCAATATTGTTGATATTTCAAAGTTCATCATGATGGTCAGAGGTAGTTAAGATTTAAATGGAGGTCAAGTAACAACTCAGAGATGTGGTGGTGAAAGAGCAGAGTTTGCAAGATTACAGAGTGGATGTGATTGATGATCAAGGCTCGTCAGACAAAGATTATCTTTGTTGCTGTAATATGTGTTTTAAATTTTTTCCATGTAAGCATTAAGGGAGTGTGTTGGAAGTAATGCTTCCATGTGTTGTGAATTGTCATTGTGTGTCCCTAGGTATCATTTTAAAAGTAGTTATGTCCCTATGTGTGTGAGTTGTCTATGAGTCATAGATCCACCTTCTTCCGATCTTATCATCTAGAAGTCAATGATCTAATGCTTATATATGTAATTGCCTTATGTGACCAATAAATAGAGTGTGTGATTTGTTGTGTGCATAATCTCTCTTGGCTCTCTTGTATTTTTCTAATATAATTAAAAACACAATATTTTGGTCTTTTTAACTATTCTTGCAAAAGGTGTTTAATCATTATGAAAAATAATGTAAAAACCATGTACAATCATATTGATATTTAAAATTATTATTATTATTATTATTATTATTTTTTATTTATTTATCTATTTATTTATTTTTTATTTTTTTAAATTTTGGTTAAAAATTGCATTCAAATTAAACACAATTGTGATTAAATTTGAAATCAAATTCAAATTATATAATCTTAACATAGATAAATAAAATTAGAAATAACAAAGGAAGCTATAACCATGCAAATTGAAAATGCTACAATTTCTGAATTCATGCATTAAGAAAAGTCTTTCGGTAGCAATCACATAACATAAATTTTTGGCTCACACATTTAGAACCAACTAGTGTGGTTCATCATGAGGACTAGATGTTTTAAATAGAGAGAAATGTAGAGACCATAATTTCAAGTAAAGACTCTTTTTGAAAAATAATATTTAAACTAATTTATTAAAATCAAATATTATTAAAAATTCTATAATCGAAAAATATAACTTTACAAGACAAAAAAAATGAAAGTCAATAATATTTAAATTATTTTTTTAATTTATTAAAAAATAATATTATTAAGTAATGGCTTATATTCACACGATTAGTTTTTGAAAAAATAATATTTAAATTAATTTATTAAAATCAAATTATTGTTTTTTTATGAATGGAAAATAAGAAAATATAAACTAACAAGAATAAAAAAATCAAAGTCATAATATTTAAATTATGATTTATAATTTTTACAAATGCTATATTGTAATAATGCCATTTTGATGCGTAATATAATAATAATAATAATAATAATATAAAATAAAAAAATTATTATAAATTTAATTTAATATTTTAATTTTTTTATACAACAAAATTAAAAAATAAATAAATTTAAAACTAAATTTGTAAAGATAAGACAAGTGTAATGTGCTTCTTAGTACCTATCCCTTATGTAAAAAGTAATTATAAGATTACGAAGCTTGACTCTTAATCAATGCTCTGGTATAAGGGTATCAGAATGGTTAATGGTTCTTTATCCAACATATGAACATTATTTATATTGTTATAAGATAGTGAAATTCATTGGAAATGGAAAGTAGGGCTTTACAATGGTAAGAAACCCATAATTCCTACATTGCAATGCACAATTAATGCAGATTTTAAATTTTGCAAATTTTATAATGTATATACTCACATGAAAGGAAAGTATATATGAGATATGTGCTTCTTTAAAGAAAAGCATGTGTACCTAGTGAAAATCTGTTTAAAATTCAATTAAGTGGAGCAAGCATACTAGACTAGATATATCTTAGCCAATATAATTAGTAATGAGAATTAGTAACGGTCAATTACGACTATTATGACCAAATAATGATATAAGAGTTGTTGATGATCAGCCCTATAAGAATTATGCTCACTAATTAATCAACAAAGTTTCATTTAGAACTGACCATTATGACCAAATAATGATATAAGAGTTGTTGATGATTAGCCCTATAAGAATTATGCTTACTAATTAATCAATGAAGTTTGATTTAGAAGTAGCTTCCGGGTTTTAGAAATTATGTCGACTATATATATACATATGGTCTAGCTTGTTGTTGAGTGTTTATTTGTTGTGTTTTTGAGTCAACCTCATCTTAAACATAGCCTTGGTATACATCACTTATCAATTTAGAGGATTGAGGAAATATAAAAATATTACAAGTTATATGCAACATGATATGTTTGGAAACCCAATTTAAATTTAATTTTAAATTAAAATAATCATTGTGTTGCAATGCTTTTTTAATATTTCTAAATAACTCTAGCCTTTAACAAAATATGTCAATTTTATCACCAATATTGTAGTGTTGAAATTTCTAAATTGAATAGTGTTTTTATACCTATTTAATTCAAATTATTTATTTATAATATAATAATCCTTATATCAAAAATATGTTAAATATTAAATATTTAAATTAACCTAGATTTCCTTCTCTTAAAACTAGAATAAATAATAGATAATATTAAATTAAATCCATCCCTAATTCAAACTTATTAAGTATTAAAATTCAAAATAAATTTTGAATAGTAAATATCTTATTATAAAATATCTCTTAATTAAATATTTATTTTTTTATTAATTAATTTTTTGAGTTACTCATAATGTAAATATATGCCTAAAAAATTGCATTTTTTTAAATTTTTTTTTAAACTATTCCTAATGTAAATATATATCTAATTTTTTTTGCATATAGGGAAAGCTAGTTATAGCAACGTGTTCGCTTTTGAAAGAGATCACCACCGACTTTTGTCTACCTTTTTATTTTCCACCGTCGATTGGAAAAACAACTATCATGGTTTTTCACAGTTGATTTGACTCCATTTTTAGGAAATACATGCGCGGACTATTATGCTATTGATGCCACATCGAGCCTTTCCCGGCACGGCATTGTCCCCGTCTTCATGAATCAAATACAACTTAGAATACTTCTTCAGAGAATTCCGGTTTTTCCTCATAGTCAAGCCTTACGAATCTCCTTGTCCACAAACTCGATATAATTCTTGCACTTTTTCGCAGCCTTTCCCTGAGGCAGAGAGACATTTGAGGTAACTCATGAAAATCCCTCGCAACACACAACCAATTTCAATAATGAGGGGCGGGTCTACAGAAATTAGTTCAGTAGTCCAGCCATGGGTCCTTAATAAATGCTACTCCCATGGGAAAACCACACCTTTGACTGTCAATTCCTAGCCTTTAAAAACAATTTTGCAACAACTTGCCATGTTACTGTAGATACTTGATAGTATTCAACATCCGGGCACGCTTCTATTATGCATTTCAATTTTCGGGTCGCACTTTCTTCTGTTACCAAAAGAATTACAAATCCAGCTTTGATTGAAAAGTTATGACAATATTTTTCATGAAATATTTGCACTCTTCTTTTATTCATTTCTGGTCACACTTTCTTCCGTTATCAAAAGAATTACAAATCCAGCTTCTATTGAAAAGTTATGACAATATTTTGCGTGAAATATTTGTGTGCTGTGAATCCATAATTATCGTTTGGCAAACACAAATACAGACAGAGGTCGTTGCTCTCCTTGTTAATGTCACAATCACAGTTGGGATTGTTGGGATTTGCAAACCTTAGTTTGAGTATTCCTGCTGACTATGCATCATTATCTTGGCCGAGTAAACATTTATAAAAGTAATTCCAAAATGAAAATCCTTTGGTAAAATGAGTTTTTGATAAAAATCTTCCAGTGATATGGTTTTGGTAACTAGCTTGTATCATTTTAGTAACTAATTTAGAAATAATTAGTTCCTATTTGTTCATGGTTGTAATTCTCCATTTGAGGAGTTTGTTCTTACATAATAGGAATTTAGTTTCTCCTAGTTTAGTGTGTGGTTGGGATAATCTCTCAACCACACTACTATACGTTTAAGATAGAATTCCTATCTTGAGACTATTGCTTGTATAAATATGTGTGTAAATTTCCTCATTAACAATATAGAATATATTGCTGTGTGCTATTTTATCTTGGTATGAGAGCTTCAGAGCCTATAAGAACCTGGCTTTTTTTTTGTGGTGGTCCATCATGGTATCTCACAGTACTGTTGTGCTTATATTTTCTTTATTAGTTATTTGCTATGCACTATGAACTCGATGTGAAGTGGATCATGGAGTTGGAAGATTGCTTCGAGTTAGAATGTAAACAGTGGCTGATTGGGGGATCGATTTGCAGATCCGAGTCGATTGGTGGATCAATTGGTGCCTTCACACAGGAGGCCAAGTAAGCGTGGTTGTGAGGCCACAGTGGCAGCATGGCTGTGATCACGTTCTCACGCTGTAACAGATAACAGTAGATATCAGATTGCTCGAGCACGCAAAGATCCTTCATCGAGGATGCAACATATAGAAAATTGCTTGATAAATCTGTCTCATAGATCATTGGCCTGTATTGGGCACGACTTTTCATCTTGGTGCGTGTTACGAGGGTTTCAAGGTGCAGATCCAGCCCTGTTCTTTCCAGCCTGATGCAGAAGTTTGCAATGGCGATTTCGTATTCGTGCTCTGCAAGTTTTCATCTACAGAGAAGGATTTTTTTAGTCCAACAAGGTCCGGAGATCGAATCCTATGATCAGGCGGCTTTAACCATCTGTTATTTGAAAGAAAGAGAAGGTTTTGTCTTATGAGGTCCGGGGATCGATTCCTATGGTTACTTGACTTTGACCATCTCTTCTTTGAAATAAAGAGAATGGATTTGTTTGTGAGGCCTGGGGATCAAATCCTATAGTCAGGTGGCTTCAACCATTTGCTCTTAGAGAGAGAAAAGTTTTGGCTTGTGAGGCTTGGGAATTGAATCCTATGGTCAGGTGGATTCAGCCATCTGTTCTTTGACAAAAATATTTTTGCCTTGTGGGGTCTCGGGATCGAATCCTATGGTTCGGTGGCTTTCAGTTTTGGCCCTGGAAGGAGGGTCAACAACAATGAACTGGTTGGCCAGTGCAGGTGGTTTCCTGTTGGCGGTCACATGCATGCTCGCAGTGGTGGCTGTGGTTACCACATCTTGCACTATCTATTTCCATTGCAAGGATCGGAAAAATCGTGGCTCTATAGGTTTCAACTCTTCGCACAAGTTCCCAGGCCGCGCAATTATCAACAACAGCAAAAAGAACTTGATTTCTAAGAAATGGAGGCGAAAAAGGAACGACAAAGAGACATATGATCGTGATCCTAGGAAGGTGGATCATGGAGGAACTTCTAGGAAATTGGGGCAGAATGAGGACGAGGACGAGGCGGCGGTATATGACCGTGAATTTATGAAGGCGGAGGATTTCTTTTACTTGGAAAAGTGCTATGGAGGCCATCAGTTTGAAATGGGGGCCGACAAGCCATAACAATTGGGTTTGAGTTCCTTTGGTAAAATTCTGCCACTGCAACAGTGAAATTTGGTATTTATAAATGTTTTGTAATTATAAGCATTGAGCTTAGCTAACTCAATGGAGTTGTTTTGTTAGAATTAGCTACTTTAACAAATCATGCAGGTAAATCCAAGACAATTAAATCAGAAAGATGATGCAAATGTAATATGTGGTGGGTAATAATGTTGAATTGCACCAAATATTAATTTTGTGCAACAGTGACACTAAAGGAGCAACAACAACGTTTATGGTGGACAACAATGTAGATGTTTGTTTGAATTAGTGTGGTTTGTGGAATAGACTCCCTAGCATGTTATAAGTAAGTCCAGTTGTTGTAATGGTCATTGTATGTACCCAGAAACTCCAAAATGTGGAATGAAATGTAAATTTTTTAAAGGCATCTGAAAGTTCGTGGTGATCTCAAAACCACTTTGTAATGGTTTATGGTCAGCCCGAAACCATCTTTTGTCATTGTAAAGTGAGGGTTGGTGGTGAGCCAGAAACCATCTATAGAGTCTTTGTGGCTGAAGTGCTTTTGTGACCAGCTTGCCTTTATGGCAAAATCACCTCTGTGGCTTGAGGTGCCTTTGTGGCTGCGTGTACACAAGAGCTTTGTGCTCACTTAAGTAGGTGGACTGCAGAACACCTCGCTTGAACTCAGATGATTTTTAATTTTTTGAGTAGAAGGGGATTGGCGCGCTTTTCACGCTGACAATCGCGCCAGGATGCGCAATTGGCGCGTCTGTTAGGCCATTAATCGTGCTGGTGCGGAATTGTGCAGAATTTTATAGAAAGATCGCGCAAATTCACCTTCAAGGGGATCTGCGGGAGTCCTTATCTTCGTTTGACAATTTGCGAGAGGAGGAAGATCAGAGAAGTTGTGGATTTGTCCGAGGGAGGCAAATTGTGTTTTGGAGGTTCTGTACATGCAATTCTCTTGATGGTGGTTGATTTGACTATCATGAAAAATAGTCATTAAGGGGGGGAGTTAGAAATAATTAATTCCTACTTGTCTTAATTCTCCATTTGAGGAGTTTGTTCCTACATAATAGGAATTTAGTTTCTCCTAGTTTAGTGTGTGGTTGAGAGAATCTCTCAACCACACTACTCTACGTCTAAGATAGAATTCCTATCTTGAGACTATTGCTTATATAAATATGTGTGTAAATTTCCTCATCAACAATATAGAATATATTGCTGTGTGCTATTTTATCTAACTAGCTTGGATTATATATTTTGTTTCTAATAGGTAAAAATCCAAGAGTTAAATATCCAAATCATTATTTCAAATGAGTATCATAAATAAATCATATATTTGAGTATTTTAACATTAACATTATTTTGGATTGGTATTCTAAATAGATCATATATTTAATTCTTTTAATATTGTTTAGAGAATCTTCGACGAAAATCACATAAGTATTCTTTTGTCGACGCGTTTCGAACCAACCAGTGTGGTTCATTGTCAGGACAAGTTGAAGATCAAAACCAGCTTAGCTTGTTTAAATAGTATGTGCAGAGACTCCAACGACTATAGTCCAACGACTATTTTTGACCTAATCTTCGGTGAAAATCACATAAGTATTCTTTTGTCGACGCGTTTCGAACCAACCATTGTGGTTCATCGTCAGGACAAGTTGAAGATCAAAACCAGCTTAGCTTGTTTATTGTTATTTTGGTGATATTAAGTTTTGATAAATTTTTTATGAAATATTATTTTAAAAAATAAAATACAAAATATTCACTTTATATTTTAAATTTTTCTATATAATTATTTTTTTTAATAGATAAAAAAGTTATTTATTTAAATTTTTTGTGTCATAAAATACTTAAAAAAAATAACAAGTCAAATCATCTACGGTAATATGGTTATGGATGAAAATCCTCAGGCCATTCTATCGCAATGATATGATACAACAAGTTTTGTAATAATATGATACAACTAATTTTTTGTTTGGTTTTGGTAACTGGTCAACCTCATATATCGTAATGATATGATACAACAAGTTTCGTAATAATATGATACAACTAATTTTTTGTTTGGTTTTGGTAATTGGTCAACATCATATATTTTGTATTTTGTTTGTGTTAATAAAAATCCAGAATTAAACATTGAAATCATTGTTTTGTATTACACTGAAAATAAGTTTTAAAATTTTTACATATATTTTAATATTATATTTTAAAATTTATTTCTATAATTGATTTTATATCTATATCTTATATCTATATATATATATATATATATATTATATATATATATATATATATACTTATATAAAACTCCATTTTTTAAATCAATCTATCTAATAATTTTTATTGATTAAATAATTTTTTTTTTAATTTTTTTATAAGTTAAGATAGATTTTATTATTATTGATTTTTTTAATGTTTATAAAAAATGAATTATTTTTTATAAATTTGGATTTTTCTAATAATATTATGCATCTTTATAGTTGGTATTTTAAAAATGAGTAATATTTGTTTTGGATTCTAAATAAGATAAATATAAATCTTTAAAATTTTATGTATACATTATCAAAACTAATACATTTACATTTAGAGAACTTGGAAATGTTTATATATATTAAATTATATCTTTTTACATTTAAAGATATCTAAATTTTTAAAAGAGTTTTATGTTGTCCTTCAAATCATGAAGGCGTGTAAACTTTGCTTCAAAATGTTTTCATGTTCTTTTGTATTAAAATTGTTATTTGTTTCCTTTTGTGTGTAATTTCAATAGTTTTGAGAACCTTGTTAGGTTTTAGAATATAATTATATGAGAGGTGCCTTTGATTACTCGAGTTTGTATTCTTCTATTCAATAAAAGGAGGGATACAAAACTAAGAGTATGGCATAACCAACAAAGAAGAACTACCTTTTACAAGTTCAATCTATTTATCTTTTACAGTATGTGGATGTGTCCAAATGTTAAATGTTTTCCTGTGCCCAAATGCCAAATGTTGATTTCCAACTATGAAGATAGAACATTAGTTTTTGGCTTCAATGTGTAGAGACAATGCCTCATATGTTAGCATTTCTAGCTTTTCAAGGGCTGGAATTTCCTGTTGTCATGACTTTAGAGTGTTGTAACTCTCATTGTGCCATTATGTATATCTTTTTCAAGTAACATATGTTGTATTTCCCTCACTGAAAAATAAAGGAAAAATGGAATCCATTATAACATCTTATTTTGTAGGTGACAAAAAGACCTCATTTCTCATCACTGATAAAAGTATGCATATGACACTATAAGAACTTGTGGTAGGTACATTAAATAGAGATCTCTTTTGAGTTGTAAAATTTATAAATAAAATTTATGAGTATTTATGATATTAAAAGGTTTTTTGAAATTAAAATTTAGTTATGAACTTAGAATTTCCTTATGAGCATGCATTTAATAGTGGGCTTTATTTTTGACAAGATGATTTTCTCAAATCTACTATTCCTTCCGTGTATCTTTGTACCTTTAGGGACAATTACTATTAATAAATTTTACCATATAGAATCTCGATACAAAATAAACAACCCATAATAAGAGTTTTGATTTTTTATTTGAAAAAACGTTAAAAATACCAAACCAAATATGACATTGGTTCCATTCAAATTTTTAGTTTATCTTTTTATTTATTTTTTAAAATATCGTTGGATCCTGGTAATATAATTGTTATTGAAATTATACCTATTAGATTTTGGTAAAATATTTTTTATATTAAAATTACAAATTTATATCGTTTAATTTATATTTAAGATATAAATTAATATAATTAAAAAAATGTGATCATTTTAGAGAAAGCTAGTCACAGATCTTGGAATCTCGATGTAGAGTAAGGAACCCAAGATAAGGTTTTTTATTTTATTTGAAGGGACGTTAAAAAATAGCAAACCAAATATGACTTTGGGTCCCTTCAAATTTTTAGTCAGTCTATTTATTTATTTTTTAAATATTTTTGGGTTCTGTTAATATAATTTTCGTTGAAATTATATATATTAGATTTTTTTAATATATATTTTTATATGGAAATTACAAGTTTATGTTGTGAATTAATGGAAAGTTAATTGTTTTTTACTAAAAAATAAAAGTAATTTAGCTTATTATTTAGTAGATATAACAAGAATAATGTAAAAATGTATAGAAATATAACACAAAAAAATGGTATAAAGATGTGATGGGATAATATAAATATGTTTAGTTTTAGATAGATTTTGTTGAAATAAAGAGAAAACTATCATATAGAAAGAAGAAGAAGAAGAGACTAATATTAAAAATATTATTAAAGGGAAATTCTAGGTGGAGTTATAGGGAAAAAGATAACAAAAAACTTATTTAAATCTAAAAAGTCAAAATTATCTTTTTATATGAAATAATATAAAGAAGAAAATAAACATTATTAAAATAAGAACAAATTTTCATGAGCTTCATAATGAAATTGGGCATTAGTCAATTCACAAAATACAAGAATCTATAACCTTTGGGACAGGAAGAGTTGAAGATAAAAAACATTTTTTATTAACATTGTCCAATTGATACTCAAATTTAATCTAAAATTTTATAATATTTATAGCTTTCTTGACCTTTTAATTCAACAGAAAACTAAAAAACATAATAACAAAATACAAAATACCAAGATAAGAACAAACAATTCGAAATAAATAATGACAAAGCACCTTAGAAGGACAAATCGATCTAGAAGATTTATCGTTCAATAACATTGTGTTGCTTATTTCATTGACTTCACATATGCATTTAAAATTTTTAAATATATTATTTTACATTAGTTCACTTTTTATATGATATGATATTTCTTAAATCATATTATTGGATATTATACCACTTTTTATTTGGTAGTAGATAAAATTTTAATTTTAAGGTGAGAGATACCAAATTTGAATAATGTTTTCTTGAAATGATCTACCAAATTAATATAAGAATCATGCTAACAACTTTGAATAACGTTTTCTTGAAATGATATATAACAATAGCGGGTTTAGTATGCTTTTTCGAAATAATATGAACAATAATGTTGTTGCAGTAATATTGTTCGTTAATCCTATTTTTGCGGATAGTAAGTGCGCAGGAAAGAGAAGAGATGACCCCTTCATGTAAATACTGACCAATTTTATCCAATGTTCTGGACCGCTTCAGACATCCTCCGGAGTCACCGTTTTATATAATGTCTTTCACAATTCTCTATCATGCACTGCTTATGCATGGAGAAGCCCTCGTTGCCTATTTCTAAGATTCGGTTCTGAACGTAAAAAAGATAATTAAAATTAATGCTGACCACTATAATTAAAAAGTTACGGTATCTGTTATAAAATTTTGCTGATTTGCATGATAGTAGTAAAATGAGACGTTCTTGTTTTAGGGCGTATAGCGCCGGATAAAAGTTACGTTAGGATATTGCAGTGAATTAGATGATTTTGCTTGGATGAGAGTTGCTATCACAATCACAATATATTACGAAAATATTTATTAAAGCTCAATATGATTTTATTTTATCATTACTCCATGGGACAGGGATACAATACAAAAACCATATAAAGCGAAACACGGACACTACAGACACGGACGATCTTCTTCAAAAGTTTAAAGCGAGATACAGACACTGACGAATTTCTTCAAAAGTTGAAAACGAAATACAGACAGACTAATTTCTTCAAAAGTTTAGGGACGTCACTAATTTGTCAATCCGTCGATGTAGTCGACGCCAGTGGACTGCAACCACAAATTGCCTTGTATGAATTCTGCCACTGTAAATTTGCTCGCCTCTTGAGAACTTTTGATCACCCGATAGCCAGGCCATTTCACACGGTTTCCAGTAGCGGATCCTGGCCCTGTATTCATATATTCTCCATAATACAAAGTTTTCAAATCAAAAGCTCCATCCCATTCCAGCCAGCCCGCAGGCTGAATAACACCATCTATGTACGACTCCATGTAAACCGTTCGGGAATACTCCTTCCATGGCCTCCCCAGATAAGTTGGGAATGAGCTTTTCACCGGAATGAGGTCAGCATCTGGAGCGATCTTGCAGTTGTGGATGGAAGTTCCTGTGTTTTGGTTCGGATCAGTTCTGCCCTGTGCTGTGATGGCATTTTTCTGATTTGCACCGGGTTTCCTGGGGACCAGAGTGCAGCTCTGAAACACCACTGCGGCATTCCCAAATATGAAGTCTACGGTGCCCGAAATCTTACATTTACTGTAGAATTGACGAAGAGAATGTGCGTACAATGTGTCTTGGTGCGCTGCAATCTTGCAGCGATAGAAGACTGATTGGTCTGATCCTACTCGAAGAGCCACCGCCTGATTTTTGTATGGACCTACTGTGTTGACGAACGCCATGTCTTGTGCCATAAACCCATTCCCTACAGCATCTGCATTCTAACATTTTAAGAAGATTAGCTCTTGAAGGACTCAAGTAGTTAAACATAGTTGCATCATTTTCTAAAAAGGGAAGGAGTGATGAATACTCTGGAATGTGAGGATTTAGGGATTTTCTGAGATTAAATCCGCAAAACTGAATTTACAAAGGATTTAGAAGTGGGTTAGTGATTTACCGAATGTGGCGGAATTGAATGTGGTGGATCCGTCTATCACATTTCTGCTCCCTGTGACGATCGTGGCCTCCATGCCTTCTCCAATCAACATGATATTAGTCTTCGTTTTACCCATCTCCACGTTCTCCTTATACATTCCCTTCTTCACCTTGATCACGTATCTTTTAGCACTTCTGAGTTCTCTCTGGGGCCGCAGCTATGGCTTGTGAAATCGTTTTGAATTTTCCGGAGCCATCCTGAGCCACGATCACGTTCGGCACTATGTCGTTTGGAGAGGAATGTAGGAGTCTCCGATCTCCTGCAGATAGACATGAAGGAAAATCGTCCCTGTTGGAATGGGACGGGAGGCGTAGCTCGGAAGATGGATCAAGCCTTCCTGACTCCTGCGCCGCCTTTGCTATTGCCAGAGAATTACTAACAAGCTTCCTCAAGTTTCGCACGCTGCTCTCAACAAGAACTCTGACTACGCTTTTTGGGTAATCTGAAATTCCATCCGAGCAGGTGTCCTGGTTGGTGATTGAGGCGCTGAGCCACGTTTGTAAATCCCCTGCCTGCTCACGCGTGAATGCCTTCAGATCGTGACGTTTCAAAAGAGATATAGAGCTATCAAGTTGGTCCCTCGTAATCTCCATGAGCTCCATGCAATCTTGCAGAGCACTGGTTTGCTGAACAAATCTGAGAACGAGGGTGAAAGCTTTGTTCCTCTCCTCCAGTGCCACCATTAGAGCAACCTGAAGAAGCTTCTTGGGTTGTGCAGGAAACGATCCCAAACGAGGCGAGAGAGTGTTATAGCAGAGCTCCAGATAGAGAGTTTTGCTACAAACGACCTCAACGCTCTCCATTGGGATTTGTGATTCTATGGACGGTACATCTTCAGCATCAATCAGGGGAAGTCAGAGGAGGATGCAGATTGTTATCGCCCCGAAAACTAGGGAAGCCGCATGGACTGGGATGGCTCTTTTCCTACTCTCTGTCTTTCCTTCCGTCGCTTTGAAAAGGACTCAAACACAGAGATTGGGAATGGGTAATCTTGCTGTTATCTCCACTCCATCAAGTGTTCGCCTTTTATAATGGGTTTTTGGAGTCGATTCCTTCTCCATCATCTCCGTTTAACGATTTACCGAGACAATTTACTTGTGTTAGCGAACATTTTCGGCCACTCTCTCTTATTTCAGAGCCTATAACATTTTAAATGTGGATTGATATGTCGTTCAATACCGAAAATATATTGATCTCTTTTTCTTTTTCATTACTATCCCTATAACATTTTAAATGCGACTTAACATGTTGTTGAATACCTAAAAAATATTGATCTCCATTTAAAATATTATAAGTTCTCAAATAAGAGTCGCCAACATTTTCCACCACACGCACGTAAATCTTATCCTCAAATTCAAATGCGAAGTGGATTGTCTTAATGATCACATCAAGACTTGGCATTTCAATCACATGGCTCTCTTGCTTTCCTTATCATTTCAAAGTAAGGTGGTGTCGGCAGGTTATGTGCAGCTAAGGGCCACGATTTGATGGTAGGTTATGTGCAGGATTTGAATGACATGACTAACGGGCTTGTATTCGGCAGTGATAGCTAGATTGATTTTTATTTTTATTTATATTTATCGGTGATACTATGGTATATTACATCACTGATTACATATTCCATGATCTCCGCCTAGAAGTTCCACAGAAGCTTTCCGTAGGAATCTTATGGATAAAATCTTCCGTATTCGCCGGCATAAGAGGTCAATTTTCCGAGTAATCTGAATAATGGAAAATGGTCACCATCTATGTATAACCATCATTCTGAATAGTGTTTTCATTGGTTATATGAATGATTATCGAATAAGCACTCGTTTCTTTAAATTATTATAACGATAATCAAAGTAATGTTAACGGTACCTTCTATACTGGTAAGATCTCACTATGATTAGTTTCTATGAGCTATAATGTTTATTATACAAAGCTAATGCCCTACTCCCATTTCGTTGGTTAGTAGTTTTACTTTTCTTTCGAGTTTATATTCGAGAAACTATGGACAATACACTGTCAAACAAGAGTCTATCAAGAGTCCATCAATAGAGACTAGGTTATGCACCAAAGTAAAAACTATGGACAATGTCTTGTCAAACAAGAGTCCACCAATGGAGACTAGGTTATGCACTTTGTCCAGGCAGCGAAGGAAACACTCGGGGCCAAGGAAGGATGGTCCATATCCTGACAATGAAGATGAACATGAACGCTGGCGTAGAAAACGGTAGGTAGAAGTGGTGAAGTTGTTGATTAAATTGTGGATTGAATAGAAGTGGTGAAAAAAGATGGTGAAACATCCAAATGGATTGGAGAAAAGGTCACATCAATAGCACTTGCATTTCAATCACATGGCTCTCTTGCTTTCCTTATCATTCAGAGTAGGGTGGTGTCGGCAGGTTATGTGCAAATAAGGGCCAGGATTTAATGGTAGGTTATGTGCACGATTTGAATGACATGACTAACGCGCTTGTGTTGGTCAATGATAGCTTGATTCTTCTTTTTCTTTGTATATCGATGATACTATGGTATATCACATCACTGACTACATATTCCATGATCTCTGCCTAGAAGTTCCACACAAGATTTCCGTAGGAATCCGATGGATAAAATCTTCCATATTCGGTGGCATAAACGATCAATTTTCTGACTAATCTTAATAATGGAAAATGCAGTGATAGTAATCATTCTGAATAGTGTTTTCATTGGTCATATGAATGATTATCGAATAAAAACTCATTTTTTTAATTTGTTATAACGATAATAAAAGTAATGTCAATGGTACCTTTTCCACTTGTAAGATCTCACCATGATTAGTTTCTATGAGCTACAATGTTTATTATACAAAGCTAATGCTGCACTCCCCTTTTGTTCGTTAGTACTTCTGCCTTTATTTATGGGCGACGAGTTTATATTCGAGAAGTTATTGACAATACGCTGTCACACAAGAGTCCATCAATGGAGACTAGTTTATGCACTTTGTTCAGGCCGCAAAGGAAACAGTCGGGACCAAGGAAGGATGGTCCATGTCCTGAAGACTAAACATGAACACTGGCGTGGAAGATGGTAGGTAGAAGTGGTGAAGTTGTTGATTAAATTGTCGATTGGATAGAAGTGGTGAAAAAAGATGGTCAAACATCCAAGTGGATTGGAGAAGAGAAATGAGGTGAGATAGCTAGGTGGGTTGGAAAAGGAGTAAGTGACACAATTAAGATGACAAATTAAAGATGAGAATTACTCATGTTTTTTTAAGAAACGTAGGTTCTTATATTTTATAAGATAATATTTTATATGAAAATTATATATCAAGAGTGAAACCCACAATAAAATTTTAAATTTATATTATGTTATAAAAATAAAATAGTTATTATTATTATTTATATATAAAATTTGTTGTATTATAAAAACATAAAAAAATTATATGATTAAAATTAAAACATGTTTGATCAACAACTAATTGTTTCTTATATTCTTTACATTTTTTTTAACAAAATAATAATAAAATTATGTTTATCATATATTAATTATGTAATTTATAAACATTTTGCTGTTTATTTTTATATCTATATCTTATTTTTTTGTTTTGACATGGAATTTTCTCTTTAGTTACATTATCCAAAATTAAAAGTAAACTAGTAATTTTGATTTCATCAATTTATGCGTTTACAAGTTCTTAGAGTTGCTTATTTCTTTCACATTTGATGATTGTTTTGATTTGAAAATTTTGAATTATATGTCATTTTGTTCTTATAACATATTCATCTTCCTACTTACATTGAGTACAACGAGATGGGAATTAGTTCACAATAATTATTATATTAATAGTTTAGTGTATTATTAAAATAATAATATTTGTTAATATATTTTAATAGTTTATTGTATTGTTAAATAAGACAATAACATTTGTTAAATCTAATTTATTTATTTATTTTAATTATATCCATCTAATCATACTTTGTAATTGAATTTATAATATTTTATTTTTTATGTTTTCTATTTTGTTAGATATGTACTATACTTTTATATAATTGGAATATGTGTTATATTTTTTAATAGGATTTGTTTCATGTATTCTACCTTTATGACCAATAATATATACCATACATATAACTAAGTAGTATTTTAATGTCATAATGCTTATGCATGGATTATAGGCCATGAAATTTTAATTGCTTTACAATATTAAAACCTATATATATCATTGGGCACATCATTAAATGTTGCATAACAATGTGGATCTTGGCCATCATACATTGATATGGAGTTGAGGAGGCTTTTGCGAATATCGGCCCCCAAAAAGGATTTATTTGGTTTTGGTCTATTTTTTGTTTCTTCTTTGAAAATTAATATAAATAATTTCAATCTTCTCCACCAAATGTAGAAATTCTTAAAAAAAAAAAAAATAACATATAACATTACATATTAGATAAAAAAGAAACAATAAGACATACCATAACTAAAAATCAAATTATACAATATCGTTAATATTTTTTACCTCATCTAACAAAAGAAAATTATATAATAATACATAAAAGAAATAGTAAAATAATGCAGTAATTAAATAAACAAATTATATAATAACATTGATACTTTTTATCTCATCTTAAATACTAATAATATAATAATACATTATCTTTTTCCAATGCTTTCACTTTTCTACTTAAAAAATACACCGTCAACAGCCAAAAACGTCCCTCACAAAATATATCTCACACTAAACAAATACACTCTTCGAACCTGTCCTCCTTTTAACGTTGAATTTTGAGAAAACACTAAAAGGAAAAATATATATTTTTATTTTTGTCCTGTCATCATGTGACAAATGTTGCTAATGTTGCCTTGTGACACTAGGTCGTAAATGGGTTTTCATGATCAGAGTGATGTAAAGTGTAAAGATAACACTAAAATATATGACCTGAGTCTTTATATAAACCTATGTGGCTAAAACCTATGCTAAAGTCCTAACACTAAGCTATGGTGTCAAACCTATGACTTAAAATACAAAACCCTAAAAACCTAAATCTAAACCTATTCAGACCATTACAAAACATTGAAAATCATAAAAACATTACAGAATAAACAACACAGTTAATCGCTAACCTCTAACTGCATTGAAGAAGACTGTGGTCATGAGGCATGTGAATAGGCAGAGGTAATGTCGTAGGTTAATCGTTGGCTTGGAAACTGCGCGAGGGATGTTAACATGTGAACAGAGGCAGGTAAGCCGTTAGGGCTTCGAAACTGCAGGGTCACCGCAGCGGGACAATAACCATGTGAATGTCTATACAAACCATGGTGGGGAGACTGCGTCGGAACCGCCAGACTATCACCAACCATCGCCACACATGAGAACAGTTGGGGGAGTCACCGAAACCGCTGGGTGGATAATCCATTAGGTGTCAGTCCAACAGTCAACCGCCAAGAGAAAACAACTGTTCGCATGGTCAGTTAAGCCAACACGCTGTTTATTAACTGCCAAGATAACGCAAAGTCTATTTATGGGTTTTTTTAAGGTTTGTGTTATTATTAATATAACCACCATGTGACTAGGTAGAAGGATGTCCTCTTGTAACAAGACCGAGCCACTAAATTGTTAATACAACAACATTCATGCCTATCTGAGCCTGAGAGAGCTCGATTGAACCCAAACAAACTATAAATTCACCTTTTTGGCATGGAGAAAGACATTAGAGTAATTTTGGTTTTTGTATGCAGATTCTGGAGGTTAAAGGTTGTTTTTGTTTTCAGTGTAACAGGAGCATCTATAGTCAGAATTGGGAACCATGATAGGTGTTAGAAAGATGGTTCAGAGAGCTATCCTTTAACAATGACCAAATGTTCTTGTGTGCACATTCAATTTGGTCAAATCTCTTTGTAATCGACCACTTCTGTTTCAATCCTAATAATGTGGTCGCCCATCTTGAAAGCAGACCCAGAGACCTAGTCCATCAGGGACAAACTCTATAATCAATCTTGTTGTCTAGTATCACTGTGTATTTGCTATTTTCATTACTGGTTTGCATCTTACTTATGTTTTATCAGTTGTCGTAAAGTCTTTCTTCTCAAGTAGTTCTCTTGGTTTCTGCACTTTCAGCTAACATTCAATTCATTAATGGTTAATCAATTCTACATTAGTTTTAACATATGATCATTTCAGATCATATAATTTGGCACCATAGCAGGTTGTGTTTGTAGAATTTTTCATTGAATGTTAACCATGTCAAAGTCATAATGAGGAGAAGGAATCTTGAGTAGTTTGATATAGAGATTGGAAAGCGATGAGTCGTTCATAAGTCGACCATGACAAGATCTGATGCAGGTGAAAACATTGAAGCTAAGATGAATAATGATTAGTTTTAGCAAGCATTCTTGACTATGCAAAAAATGTTTGGAGAACTCTGCAAAGACAAGAAGGAGAGAGATGTGGATTCTTCTTCAAAGACATCGAAGAAGGACAAAGGTAAAGGAAAAGATGAAAAACCACCTTCACCTCCATCATCTCCATCATCATCTTCTTCTTTTTCTTCAAGTGTAGAATCTGTAATAGAAAATAAACCTAAGAAAACATATCTTTTGAAACTTGATGTAAAATTTGAGTTACCTATTTATGATGGCAAAATGAATCTTGAAAAGTTAGATAACTAGATTAAGCAATTAGAAGTGTATTGTCGTATTCAGAACATTTCTAATGATAAAATGAAAATTCAGTTAGCTACTCATATAGATGTAAAGCGTAAAGGGAGAGTAAAACTCATATAGATGTAAAGCGTAAAGGAAAAGTCATCTTTTCATGGTCTAAGTTTTTAAAAGCTCTTAGGAAACAAATCTATCCTTTAGGATGCATGCAACAAGATGTTATTGATTGGCAAATTTTGAGGCAAGGTAAAGGGTAGAGTGTTTAGGAGTTTACTGAGGAGTTTAGAAAAAAAAAATTGGCTCTTGGTATTTCATTGGATACATGTGAAACTTTATTAAAATACATGAGCAGTTTAGATTCATATTTGCAGCATACATTATTGATGTTTAATCTTGATGATTTTGATGAAGTGTGTGTTTAGGCCATACATATTGAATCAGGTGGCAGACCATTCAAGCTTTCATCACAATCATCCAAAGAGTTGGAAATCAAAGATTCCAATGACAATAAAGGGAAGAACAAGTCGAAGAGAAAGAAATCCACAATAGCTCAGAAGGAAAGACCTACTTATTCTCATTGCCAAAGAATCAATCATGATGAATCTAAGTGTTGGAAACTTCATCCAGAACTTAATCTCAAAAGGTTCCTTAAGGAGAAGGATGAAAAGAAGGCAATTGAACCAGTCGAGGAAGATCTAGGTTTAGATTTAAGTGATGAAAGGAGGATAACTACAATGGTTACGACAGGTAAAATTTTTGACATTGGTTCAAGTTCGAATACTATTGCATCTTCATCAAACATAAATCCTTCAAATGAGGATAAAAGAGTTGAATTATTTAACATAAGGATACCTTCTAAGCACATAAAGATAGATACAATGTTTGACAGTGGATCACAGGCCAATCTAATATATGAATATTTAGTTAAGAATTTGGGTTTGGAAACATGTAATCATCCAAAACCTTACCCATTAAGATGGCTAAATAAATCAACTCAGATAAAAGTTACCAAACAGTGTCGATTAAGATTTTCCATTACAGCTAATTACATTGATGAAGTGGAATTAGATGTGGTTCCAGTATACATATGTGGAGTTGTCTTAGGAAGTCCTTATCTTGATGATCGTGATGCAGTGTTTTACAATAGAGCATAAATATCACCTTAAGAAAGATGGGGTTGAATTTATTATTAGGGCACATCAAAACAAAAATCATTTGAATTTAATTGTTGCTAATCAAATGAAGCAATTAATAAGTTCAAACAAAATATTTGTAATCATATGTGTAAAGGAACAACATAAGAGTCGACATGATGTTTGTTCAATTTTAGTAGATCCTAAAATCAAAATAATTAACTAGTCTCTATTAAATATATAATTCAAGTCAATAACAAGTCAAGTCAATTTCCCTATTCGGTCAACTAACTGAGTAGTTAAGGTAGTTAGTTAGTTGTAACTACCATAGTCTAATATAGAGATGAGATATGTTAACAAGGAATGTAATGATAGCTGGGGATTAATACAAGAAGTGTTTCAGCTAGTCTACCACTACTTGTGTTTCCCAATTTTCTCTAGGAAATGATTAAAATAAGAATAAATTTTGGATTAAAATAAGAATAAATTTTGGTTATCTTGATAATGCTTCAAATATAGGCATAGGATATAAAATATATTTTAAAAAATTATTCTTTTAGCATGGGACAATACTTTAAAACACCATATTTCAGCTATGGAATTTGCGAGTACTTATCCTTTATATTCATTGGTCATATTATTTCCAAATTATGTTTGGATGGTTACCTACATGAAGGATCATTCTATATGCATAAAACTTTTTAGAGTTAGCATTCAATGTGTAAATGTTAGCATAGTCGTGTCTTATCCTATAGTAAGTAGTGGTATTTTATCCATGTGCAAGTATTAGTATAGTGGTAACCTATTCTCAAGTATGATTATTATATAAGACCAATAATGTGGGTACAAATACATGATTAACTAAGATTATTATATAAAATTAATAATGTGATTACTCAGAAATGATTAAGTGGACAAGTCCTCATATCGTATTTTAAAAGAAATAGAGTTCGTCAAATTAAGATTTTTAAGAAGTCTTTCGTTAAATAAATTAAAATTTTAATTAAAGATTAGGTTTAAGATGTTTGTTATATAATTTAATGAATTCTATATTTTTCAGCCATTTTAAAATTATTCTAATGATTCAAAAATTAATGGTAAGACTATGTATTTTAGCTGTAAAATAGTATTATAGTAGTACTTTGTTTATGTGTTAGATATCATTACAATCATAATTTATTTTTTAATATGTTTATTATAGGATACTAATAATAATGGGCACTATTCTTTCTTCTGCTTTTACTCTTTCTTTTCATTTTTAGAAGTAATATTATATGGAAGAAATTATTAAAAAATTACACTAATATTTTATTAATTGCATAAGCTTATGTATCATGTAGAGTTATAGAGTTTCACATATTGGATTTATAAGATTTTTATTAAATAAATTTAATATCTCTCTTACACACATTTTGAATAATAAAAATACATTAATTTTGATCAAATTGATTTTTGTTATCTTCGGTTTTGTAATTGGCGGTGACTCCAAAAAGAGAAAAGATAAAATAAAGTGAAACAAAAAGGAACCAGAGGAAATAACCGAAAATAAATTAATAAATGATGCTTATAAATTTCATATAATTTTGATGGCCTTGGTTATTTGATGTTATAATTGTAATCATCATACCCAAATTCTTTAAAAATATATATAATTTATTCATATCGGAGCCAGTAATTTGTCCATGTTATTACAACTATATTGATGTATTAATATTGATTTAACCACATCCATGTTAAAAGTAGAGGACATACCTATATGGAGTCTTCTTTGTCAAGCAGTTGAGAAAATAACATTTTATTATAGATGAAAAAACGAATTAGTATGAAACTGATGCTCTTATAAACCTAATATATAACCTACCTATCCCAGTGCAACCTACCGAAATAAGCTACGATTTTATAATGAAACCAACAAGTATGGAATACAATTAGTGTTTTCATAATGGTCACATAAGTATTTGAATGTTAGTGTTTGTTTCCTTCCTCATTCAATCTACATTAAGTATTTGTTGTTTTAATCATTTGAAGTATATTAAGATTGTTTATTGGCTTGTTCCAGTTAGTTTCCTCATTATTTTATACATATAAATAGTTGAATGGGATTCAAATTATGAGGGCTCTTTGTGTTGGTCTAAAATCCTACTACACATGTTTTCATGACTAAGCTAATATATAAGGAAAAAGATAATTAGGATTTTCATGAAGAAAGGAGGTGGTGGTGGGATCACCTATTAAAATGCATAATCCCTCTTAGAAGGGATAGTCAACTTAGTTTACTAGATCCTCAAATCAGAATAACTAACTAGAGTCTCTATTGAATATGTAATTCAAGTTACTGAAAAGTCAAGTCAATTTCCCGGACGAGTCGACTAATTGAGTACTTAAGGTAGTTAGTTAGTTGTAACTACCGATAGTCTAATATAAATATGAGATATGTTAACAAGGAATGTAATGAGAGTTGTGGATTAACACAAGAAGTATTTTGGCTAGTCCACCACTACGTGTGTTTCTCAATTTTCTCTAAGAAATGATTAAAAGAAGCATATATTTTGGATTAAAATAAGAACAAATTTCGTTTAATTGGATAATGCTTCAAATCTAGGAATGGGCTATAAAATATATTTTAAAAAAATATTCATTTAGCATGGGCCAACGCTTTAAAAAGCAATCTTTCAAATACGGAATTTGCAAATACTCGTCTTTATATTCATTGGTCATAATATTTCCAAATTATGTTTGGATGGTTATCTACATGATGGATCATTCTATAAGCATAAACCTTTTTAGAGTTAGCATTCCATGTCTAAATGTTACTATAGTCCTGTCTTATCCTCTATAAAGGTAGTGGTATTTTATCCATGTGCAAGATATTAATATAGTGGTACCCTATTCTCAAGTGTGATTATTATATAAAAATAATAATGTGCGTACAAGGAATTTATTACTAGGATTATTATATAAAACTAATAATGTGATTACTCATAAATGATTAAGTGGATAAGGCTTCATATCATATTTAAAAAAAATAGAGTTCGTCAAATTAAGGTTTTTAAGAACTTTTTCATTAAATAAATTAAAATTTTAATTAAACATTAGGTTTATGATGTTGATTATATAATTTAATGAATTCTATATTTTTTCAACCATTTTAAAGTTATTAGAATGATTCAAAAGTTGATGGTAATACTACATATTTTAGGCGTAAACTATATTATAGTAGTACTTTGTTTACGTTTTAGATATCATTATAATGGTATTTTATTTTTCAATATGTTTATCATAAGATACTAATAATAATGGGCACTATTTTTTCTTCTTCTTTTCATATATTATTATATATATATATATATATATATATATATATATATATATATATATATATATGATATTATATATAATATATATATATATATATATATATATTATAATATATATATAATATAATATATATATATATTTTAATTTTTAATTTTTATTTTTTTTTACATTTGAGAAGTAATATTATATGGAATAAACGATTAAAAAATAAAAATATCTTTTGGATTAATTTGGATAAGTTTCCCTATCATGGCTTAGAGTTAGAGAGTTTCATATATTGGATTTATAAGCTTTTTATTAAATAAATTGAATATCTCTCTTACGCACATATTTTGAAGAAGAAAAATTCATTAGTTATGACACTAATTTTCATAGAATTGGTTTGTGTTATATTTGGTTTTGTAATTTGTGGTGACTCCAAAAAGAGAAAAAATAAAATAAAGTGAAACAAAAAGGAACAATTAAAAATAACCAAAAATGCATTAATATATGATGCTTATAAATTTCATATAATTTTGATAGCCTTCATTAGTTGATGTTATAATTCTAATCATCATACCCAATTTTTTTAACATTTTTGTTTTTAACCTTGGTAGGACCCTTTCATTTTCGATTTTTTACATGTCTATTATTCACCCCGTTTCCAGGGAGGGCAGCACAAGAATGGAACCCAACATCTCTGGTTCGGTGAGACTTCATTTCCATGGCCATTGAAACTTGAGCTACCCCATGCAGAACTTCTTTAACAAAATTTTAATTTATTAATATCTCAAGCATTAATATGTCCATGCTATTATAACTATATTGATGTATTAATATTTATTCAATCACATCCATGTTAATAGTAGATTACATACCTATAAGGTGTTTGCGTTGTCCAGTAGTTTAGTAAATAACATTTTCTTATAGATGAAAAAAATAATTAGTATGAAACTACAAAAATAATAATGAGTATGATGCTCTTATAAACCAAGTATATAAACCTACCTATCCCAATGCAACCTACCCAAATAAGCTATGGTTTTATAATGAAACCAACAAGTATGAAATACAATTAGTGTTTTCATAATGGTCACATAAGTATTTGAATGTTAGTGTTGGTTTCCTTCCTCATTCAATGTGCATTAAGTCTTTGTTGGTTTTCTCATTTGAAATATACTAAGATTGTTTAATTGTTTGTACCAGTCGATTTCCTCATTATTTTATTCATATCAATAGTTGAATATGATCCATATTATGAGGACTCTTTTTGTTGGTCTAAAATCCTACTACACATGTTTTCACGACTAAGCTAAGATATAAGGAAAAAGATAATTAGGATTTTCCTGAAGAAAGGAGGTGGTGGTGGGATCATCTATTAAAATACATAATCCCTGTTAGAAGGCATAGTCGACTTAAAACAAAATAATTAAGTAGAGTCTCTTTTAAATATCTAATTCATGTCACTCACAGGTCAAGTCGATTTCCCTGTGAGGTCGACTAACTCAATAGTTAAGGTAGTTGGTTAGTTGTAACTACCGATACTCTAATATAAATATGAGATATGTTAACAAGGAATGTAATGATAGTTGTGGTAGTGGATTAATACAAGAATTGTTTTGGTTTGTCTACAACTACTTGTGTTTCCATTTTTTCTCTATTTTATGTGCTGCATTTCTTCCTTTAATTCAAATTTTCTTGACGCATGGATCTACTGGTAATTATGCATACACTTCACTAGATTTCAAAATTATTTCCATTGTTAGAAGTTCCTAAATCCAATTTGACTTAAGATACACATAAATTTTGATTTTAGAAGATATTCAAGAATTAGGGAAAAGAAAAATCAATAATTTCCCAAGGAACTATACTAGGAGAAACCAATTATCTTTTTCGAAAAAAGACATGAAATATTTACTGAATCCATCCCCATTGAAGTGAAAAAATAGATAGACCAACCGCCTAATGCATCGTCCTACCACTAAAGCATGCTTGATGTAAAAAATAATGAACTAGGGAAGAACAAACTTGAATGAGTGGGTTAAGAAAATGATTAAAGACTATTGTGAAGAACAAGTAGTCGAGGATTAAACCTCCATTGAAAAACTAAAAGAAAATTTCTACATTGATTTCCATTAGTTTTTTATGCATGCACTTGAAATTTTTCTTTCTGAAAAGGGAGTTGGAGATATTGTTTAGTACTCAAACCCTATGCATGAACTAGCCAATATGAATGATGAAGAAAGGGAAGAAACCTAGGAGTAATTTATAGAAGCTTGTAGTAAATATACCAAAGAGACATGGGATTACTTTGTTAGCAAATAATTATGCCCATGACTTACCTCCTTGACAAGCAAGAGTAATTTTGGGCTAGCAATGGGGGGGAAAGATAATCGTACATGAGAGACTCATAATTCTATACAATCAACCAAAATTGAGATAGCATGAAAAAGAGCACCTCATCCAAAAATACTAGAGAGTAAACACTCAACGAGGAGTCTAAAAATAGGACACATTGATGTAAACATTATTATAAACCAACAATTGATATATGGAAAATTGAAAGGGATAAGAACTATCAGAAAAGAGAGGATGTGTGTAACACAAGTACAGTGTTTCACTCTAGTTGAATTAAAATAATACAGTAATAGATCATTGGTGCGTGGAACCCCTATAATATTGTTGAAGAAGGTGCAAAGTGAAGAGGCATATAGTTTTGTCATTATGACAACAAGATATGAATGATGTCAAATGTGATGTATGAGAAAGAAACATGACTCTCTCTGAAGAAATATGACAAATAAATCTCTTATAGGTTCTCATACGGTGAAGTTGAAGGTACTTAAATTTATTTTCATTTTTGACGTAGATATGATATCCAAATGACCTATAAAATACATGATTGCATAGAGCTCATCGGCAGCATTCCAACGATATATCATACTCTGAAAAAATATTCGTGTATGAGAAGTTATGGCTAGTTGAAAATCAACATTAGTTCAAGGGTCAAACTATAGGACAAAACACAAAGTTTTAGCATTAAACAATGTGCAACATTTGGGTGCATCTACGATTCATTGTCTAGGTCAACAACATATATAAATGAAAATTGCATGGTCGTTAATATCACTAAAGAGTATGCACTTTCTTTCCAATTGGATGACTTAGGATCAACATGGATAAAATGAATGATGGGCGTGGACATGGATTGCATGACCTTTAACATCTATTTATGACCAATAGAATTGTGCCATGTGGATCAATCACTCTGCACACTCTAAGTCATCGATTGAATCCAAAACTATTTTCACATCACAATACCAATGCAATCAAACAAAATTATGCCTTCGACACACTCCAATTCATCGACTAGAACCATAACTATTGTTTCTTCACAAGCATCAGTCCAATCACTCCAAGTCATCTTGCTGAACTAGAACTGTTACATATCATAATCATAAATCTAATCAATAAAAATGGTGCCCCCAGCGCACTACAAATATTTTACCTTACGACCATCCAAACCAAATCACATCAGATTAACCACGAAGACCATGCCTAATCATTATGCTCCACGTTCTCATTTAATGTGTTTCAATCATGAACCATGCCTTAATATATATAGGATGAGGACCTCATTTCGGGAAATTGATCCAACCTTTAAACACCCATGGAACCACATCAAATTACGATAATATAAGGGTCATTGTGCACTTGATCACTAACATAATCATGGCATCATACCTACAACTTGTCTCATTCTAATTGGGTCATGAGTCACAAAGACTTGCACCTATTTATCAGTTGTACATGTCATCTGGGAATGCCATGTGCCATCATCCTTCCTTGTCATGTCACCCTATTAGGCTAGCCATTGATGGCCAGATGTAACTATTTCCACTTCTATGCATGTCATTCATCACTTCAACATTCAAATATGCCATGTCATCAATAAATGTGCAAGGGGATACACATGGAACCCAATCGAGGGGTCAAATATATCCCTACCACATGTCACTATGGGATTATGCTAGCACAGAGGGGTGGTCCTTGTTAGACCTCATGCAGGTTGATAGTTCATCTATCGTTCATGATAATTTCAATGGATAGATTCTTTAAAATATGCTATAAGTATAATAAATTAAACAATGTGCATGTTTATGTGACATCCATCATAGATTTTACCAGAAGACCATAGATCTGCATAGAATATGCCTTTTTATTTTTTTTTATTTTGTGTTTTTCAATAAAATTAGTGTTTTTGGTTCTCATTACAGTTACCAACTTCAAATTATCACAACTTCTCATCTGGGAGAGGTTTCTCCAAGTGTGATATATTGTTGGAAAGGTCTCAAAGAGGAATATCCAACCATACCATTCATAGACTCATTAGGAAATCATAAATTTGAATATAACTTAGTAAAATTCAAACCTATTTGATTTCACTTGATGGGGGAATGTAAGATATTAGGCTATTATACCACTTCCTTTGATTCATGAGTGACATTGTTTCTTCCTTATGAATCCTCTTATACATCAATGACACAACTTGTCATCAAGGACAACACTATGTGTAGCAAGGTTGACCTGCCATCTATCTATTATTATTACACCTCCAACCACATCACGTGGCTCACAACTTCTTGCATTCAATTTATTTATTTCTCCACACTTCAGAACACGTTCCCATTGACATTCAATTGGGCTTGGAGATTCTTCGATAATTTTTATCCTCTTTATTTCATCAAATAGTAGGATTTAATTTTTATACCAAGGAACTTATCACAAGACTTGTTTTGTTGATTGAACAATCATAGATTTAAATTGGCTATCTTTGCAAGGGGACATTGAATTCATAAATGAATAGTCTCATGCATGCTTCAACTTTGGTCATACTTATTACGTGTTATAACTTTCTACAAATTTTCTCTATTTTTTATATTTATAAAATATAATGGCTAGTATCTAAAGGAAATTAGTTCAAAACTTTCTCACAAAAATATGGAGTGACCTAGCTCTCCAAAAAAATAGTTATAAGTTGTTTTGCATAGATTTTGCTTATTATATATATATAATATATATTATATATACACACACACACACACACACACACACATCTATCTATCTATCTATCTATCTATATATATCTATATATATATATATATATATATATATATATATATATATATATTATATATATATATATATATATAGATAAACATTGTAAGACTCCACATCTCACATTGTTTGAGACAAATAAGAAATTGAGGGTGGGGGAGTTGTTGGAAGGGCTAGTTGACTTTGTTAACTAGACCCTCAAGTTTCAATACCTAATTAGACTCCTTGTTAAATATGCATGTCAGGATGATAGACTAGTCGAGTCAGTTTTCTTGATGGATTGACTAACTGAGTAATTAAGGTAGTTAGTTTAACTACTGCGAGTCTAGTATAAATGTGAGATATGTTGGAAATTAATGTAATGATAGTTGTGGGATAATATAATAAGTGTTTTGGATGATTTAGAACTACTCTTTTTTCTCTGTTTTCTTTATCTTCTGTGTTTCATGTATTCCTTTGCCTACTATCTACTTGGTGTATGGATCTACTACTAAATATGTATTCATTTCACTAGATTACAACAATCCATTAAAGGAGAAAACCTATCCTATGACTTTCTATGAGTAACAAATTACTTACCTTGGGAAGCATTCTCAAAGTGGGATAGAATGGGCTCAATAGGTATTCTTTATGCCAAGGGGAGGCTGAAACTATTCAACATCTATTTTTTCCTGTGCATTTTTGGTTCAAATATCGATCTCGTTTTCCAAATAGTCTCTGATCAATTTTTTTGGCTCTCTCTCAGTTTGGAAGGCAATGTTCAACTTTGTCTTTGCGATTCATCTATATCACAGTTTGGCTACTTATTTTTCTTTATCATTTATTTAATTTTGTGGGGAAGAAAACTTAAAATTTTTAGGGATAAATAGCTTCCAAGGGATGTAGTTGCAGAGCTATTTGTGAAGTTAACAAAGGGATTTAGGTTTGATCCTAAGAAGTTTAAATATATTAATCCAATCATTCCTCCTTTGGAATATATAATTACTTGGGGGTTTTTTTACAGAGCCTATCAAATCGTACAGAACCTATCAAGTTTGTCCTCCCTAATGTGGGGTTCGTATGGTCATCCATTTAAATTTCTCTCAGTTTTAGCTTCTTCGATATGACCCTACTCTTAGTTCAACATCTAATGTAGAATGTGTAGATTTATGGTTTCTTATTATTTATGTAAGGCATATTTGTTTATCCAAGCTTTAAAATTAAGGGACTTCAAATTTGTCATTGAATACAAAAAAGTAAATTCAAATTGCAAAATGTGGGAATGTGGTCTATGCTTTTCCAGATCAAGGAGTTAACATAGGGCCTTGAATGGTCTAATTTCTCTCACACATATAGAGATATAAATGTCAAACTATATGAGATCACAAAGGAAGATATATCGCTCCAAGCTTTTTGATTAGCCATGAATTTTATAAAGTCCATTTAGTTCAAGATATGTCTTTTTCTCTACACTCCATATTTTTCGTAAAAATATATTTTTTCACTAGATTCTTAATACATAGAATGACCCCTTTATGATCTTTATGTCAATTCTTCCTAGCTCTTCACCATCATTACCAACATTGATATATGGGAATACAATACTGAAATAATTGTAGATATGCTTTCGAATTTCATAAGAACATGTAAATTCATTATTGATGGATTTATCATGTCTACCAATAATATTGTAATATTCCTCTTTCACACATATATTCCATGTAGTAGTATTGTAGGAAATTATCCTGTAAGGTTAGAGTTGAAAACACTATAGAGTAGATAAAAGAAACTCAAGACACTAGCACAAAAAATCATGCAAAAATGGTAATAACTAGCCTACTAGATAGCGTACCTACTTGTAGGTTTGATGGTTGCAGTAGATCCTTTTTTTCCCTTCTCTCCTTATTGCCCCTCAACTTTAGGCCTACAACCAAAATAGGTGGAAAGAAAGAAAATAATTAAGAATCAAAGCATATAAGTATTCATTAAGTTAGTTCAATAAAATATTAAAGCATAGAAAGGAAATTAAAAACATATAACAATAACATTGGAATAAGAATGAGTTTCTTTATTATTTAGTTTGAAACAACAATATAGAAACATATATCTACACTTGCTACATGGATAGCATGAAACTGTCCTTTAGATTCCTCCTCCCTAAGCCACTAAATATATCCTCCTCTAGTATTCCACTCCAAGTTGATGAAGCATCTATCATAATATGGGGGAGAGATAAGGATGACAAGGAAACTATTGTTTCCCTAGGGGAAATTCCTACAAGTGTTATTTCATGAATTTTTATGGAACATCAAGGCTTCCAATGGAATAAGGGAGAAAAATAAGCCAATGGACCATCTTAAAGAAAGGTGTGGTGAAAGATGATATAAGAAGTTCCTGGAAGAGAATTATTAGAGAATAAATGCTTGAGGCTATGAAAATCATAAGTACCCCATGGAGTCATTTAAAAATAACTGTTTGACCCAAAAGAATCAAATCAATAAAATACACCTTAATAATATGTTACCAGTAGTACATGACAATCTCGTGACACATCGATTAATGCCAAACTGTCGATAAATAATTATGAGACAATTTAAAATATTATAATAATATACTCTAGAAACATACCTAAATGGTGTTTCGGGGAACTTCATTGTATATGCAATTTATGATGTTTACAAATTACATAATTTTTTTATTATAAAATTGCATTATCTCTAGGTAGGAAACACGCATGAAAATAGACAAAAAATACATGAATCTGAGATACATTTCTCATTCATATGACACACATTAATACCATTTCATTTGCCCTTCGTTTTTATCTTTTAAGAGGTCTCTTGGACTTCTCATGATTGTTGGCCTTCACTTGATTTTTTTCACGTTCATCTGATGTGAATAGGAAAAAATCACATAACCCCAGAGGATTATATTTCCTAATCGAAAGAGGTGTATGTAAGTCCAATAAGAGAACTCAAATACAAAGGTATATAGAAGCCAATGGCTAGATGTGCTCCTTGAGATGTTGGTTTAAGGAAGACCACAAACCAAATGAGGTAGTAGAAGTCAAAGTATCCTACCTATGGTAGTTTAAGGATGAACACCAACACTGGAACTTGGCTCAGAATAGTTGCAATTCCTAGAACAATTTTGAATCTGGCTAAAAGATGAAGTCTTCTATGAAGTGGATGTGCTCCCTAATGATATTTTAAGGATTACCACAAACTAATGAGTTGGATAGTAAAAGTTATACTAAAGGTGGTTTAAGGTTGGCCACCATCCAAATCATGATCATGTAATTGGATACATCCATGAATTTATGATCCATGAAGTTGGAACTGGATACATTTATGAATCTAGAATTGGATGACTTTGGATGTATGGTCTAGTTGCAGGCTACAATTCTAGTTATGGCTCAAACTCACTTGATATGATTTTGAATTTAGTATTTGACGATCAATTCTTCCCTTGTTAGATACAAAGTGAGAAGATGAAGATATATATAATGCAAGAGGTGTCAATACTTAAGAATGAACTTTAAAAAATGACTAATATATCTTCTTAGTTGTTGACCACTTCTAAGAAGCGATCCATCCAAGGTTACTCTTTGCTCTTGCAGGAGTCCTATATCTAGAACATTGTTCCAAATGATGGGTATGTTTTCCCTAAAACTCACAAGGGTGAATATCAAAACAATGATATTTCAAGTGACCAACCTAATCACAATGTTAGCATTTGTAATCTAAAGTGGATGTGGATCAAGTGAAGAGGAATTGTCCTGTATAATCCAAACACTGTGAAACTAAATTGATTTAGAGTATTCTGGAATTTGAAAGGCCACATCCTTTTCGTATTCAATACCATTTTTTTTCTTATTGCTAATAACTTCTTCCCAAGGTCTGATGATGGGCTTGGGAAATGCAGGTTGAACTTCTAGATCTTCAGGGAAATCTACTCCTGAAATCATGTCACTAATATAATCATGTGTTCACTATTGTTGGGAATCAATCTCAAATAGATAATTATTTTGGACAAGAGCTAGTTCACAATGTTGATTCGTTTGATGTAGTTAATCTTTTTGGAGATAAGATTTAAGCTACATAAATTCATATTGTCTTATGAATTTTGTAAACATCTTCAAACAACAGTGACAGTGGCCTTTTTGATTTTAGATTTCTTCAACAATTGAGAGTATTAGAGTGTTCAATAATTCTAATAATCTATCAATTCTTGTCTTTTTTTAATAGTTAAAACTGATCAAATGAAGGTGTTTTGTTCAACTAAATATGCACCATCCCTTAACAAATTAGAGATGATGTGAAATAATCCAATCCCTTTTGAGAAATCCTAATCTCCCCAGGAATAACTCCATGAGGAACACTAACAAAATGGACACAACCATGAATCAATGAGGAAGCATTATAGAAATTCCTTATAGTGCTACTATAATTGACATTGAAATATGGACTATGAGAGAAGCTACTTGTCAAATTTGGGCCTATAAAATTCATTTTTTAAAATTGAATTGGATCTTTTTTCTTCAATAAAATAATTGTGTCTAATAGTTGTGGAGAAAAATTCAATGAATACACCAATAGGAATGTTCAAGATCCATGAAATCAAACTATGTCACAAATTATTTTAATGATATTTTCCAGGTAAACTTAATGTGTATATATAATTTTTTTTATTCATTTATTATTTTCATTTCAATGAAAAAAGATAATTGATGCCTGATGTTGAAAAATGTAGCACCTTCCTCCCACATCTACTCAAGTAATCACCCAACTGGGGTAAACATGTGACGAGAAGTTATCATGATATGATTCGACCTCCTAAGTTACCTTAAGGAAGAAAAACCGACAAAAACACACCATAAAAACCTTCCACATTAGCATCATAATTCCCAAGAACCATCCCAACCTCTTAGGTAACCAACCCCTATGCCCCACTGGGTATTTTGACCATTTAACCCCCTCACACTCCATTAATATCGACAAGGATGAGTCCTTGAGGCTCCAGAAACTCCCAAAACATGGGTATGCATGCGTCAAGGGATTTTTTTGCCTTGTGTTGTGCCTTTTTCTCCAGGATTTGAGTCACCTTTTCAGGCCTAGAGGCTAGGTCACTACCTAAAACTCAATGACACTTTCATAATTGCAAGATAACAATAGAAATGATACACATACAATTACTTGAACAAGCAATTGGTTAGAACCCTACTAGCAAGGAATTACTAGTGAGGAAAACATACTTTCAACTCGTTACCTGTAAGTAAAACCCACTATAGCTTATGATCCCAATATCTTATTTTAATTTCCTTCTCTTCCTTTGCGTTCCTGATTCAAAACTCCAAGTATGCCGCACTCTCCAAGAGTGATCCAAGAAAACTCTAAGTGTCCAAGAGTATGAGAGAGAGAGAATAGAGAGAGAGCACCAAAACTGAATTGGCAAACATTTGTGTAGTTATCCTCAAAAGATTTTTTACTAATGAAGCCTCTATTTTCTTCATTTTCCATTATTTTCCTTCAATTTCCTCCTCACATGCAACCTGTGACCTTTCACCTCTCTTTTCTCCTAATTTCCATTATTTTCATAAATAAATGTGCCAAAATTCCATTTTTCCTTTCCAAAGTCTTTGTTATTGCCTTTGCGGATTTCCTTAGAAATTAATCAATCACTAGTGATCCCCCATCATTATGGATTTTCCCAACATTTAGCTTGGAATAAGTGTCCCATCAATCTTAGTTATTATTCTACCTTTATTAACTTTTATTACATGGAATTTTGACCAAGGTTGTTACAAAACTCTCGCCCTTGGGGGAACATTGTCCTCAGCATTCAAAAACATCTTCAACCAACAAGGCTGTTGTAAGCAAAAGATACTTCCGATGGAGATTTATAACTTAGCTCATTGCAGTATTTACAATGATCATCTTGCTGAGAAGCAATCCAACAAAACAACATAACAAATATAACATCATAATGGCATGACACCCATACCGCTTATTGGAACTTTATAACTTAGCTCATGGTAGTATTTACATGCATATACATATGTAAATATGCCAAACATCACCAAAACATGTGCGAAAAGATATACCAAAACATCTGCTCAACCAACAAATAAGGAAGGATACATAGGCCGCATATGGCCGCCATCTCCCACGTAGCTACATCGGGCCCAAAGTGCTTCCATTTCACTTTAACTTGCTCAATTTCTTGGTTCTGGAGCATGAACATCTTTCCCTGTAATATACACTAAGGCTATGACTAGAATTCTCCATCTGGCTTCACCTGCAATACAAGCCCGTCAATCACATGATCAACATCTTTAACATACTTCTTAAGTAATGACACATGGAAAACACCATAGACTTTCATTGTCTGAGAAAATTCAAGTCAATGGGCTATTGGCCCAATCCTCTCAACAATATCGAAGGTTCCACAAAGCCAAGGTGCCAACTTGGTACATTATCTAATCCACAAGGAGCTCTTCTCGAGTTTGATGTGCAAGTACACCTTTCCCCAACCTATAACTCCTTCAACAACCTATTCTAATCTGCATAACTCTTCTGCATATCTTGTGTTGCTTTCAAATTATTCTTGATTACTTGCATCTCTTGCTCCATGTCTGTCAGCATTTTCAGTCCAATCAACATCCTGTTAAGTGGATCACTCTAACTAATGTAAGTATTACAACTTTGTCCATACAATGCCTCAAATTGACTCATCCTCAAGGATAACTGATACCCATTTTTGTAAGAAAACTCTAGTAGTGGAAGGTAATCTTCCCACTTCCACTTCTGATGCATCACATATATCCTCAACTTGTCCTCAAATGTTTTGTTGATCCTCTCTGTCTTTCCATCTGTTTGTGGATAATAAGTTGTACTAAATTCCAACTCTGTGCCCAAACGTGCAAATAACGCCTTCCAAAACTTGGAAGTGAACTTCAAATCCTTGTCTAACACAATATTCTTTGAAAATCCAAGCAATTTGATCATGTCCCTGATGAAGACCACACTACATCACTCGCTAAGAATGTAGATTTGAATAAAATGAGGTGCACTAATTTTGTCAACTTTTCGACCACTACCATGATGGAATCATGTTGTCTCATTATCCTCAGAAAACATATGATAAAGTCCAAGGAAATGACCTCCCATTTCCACTTTAGAATCTCAATTGCTTGTAGTAGTCCACCTAGATGCTTACATTTTGCCTTCACCTACTAACAATCCAAGCACCTAGCCACAAGGTTTACTACATCCTTCATCAGATTCGGCCAATAATAAAACTTCTTCATTGTAGTCATTGTCTTCTAGTAGCCTGGGTGACCTGAATATGGTTTTGCATGAAACTCCCTCAAGGTCACCATCTTGAGCTCAGTACTATCTAACACATATATCTTGTCTCATAATCTAACCAACCTATTTTCCATGAGATAATAGTCCACATCCTATGAACCTACATTTGTACCTGTATGTGTACCACTACATGTACCTGTACCTGTACCACTACCTATACCACCATCTATACATGTAATTGTACCACCACGTATAGATGTACATGTACCAACACCTGTACACTACCTGAACTCTCCTGCAACTAGTGCATAATATCCATATACCTAACATCATGTTGACTTGACTGTAAGATCCTATCTTGTAAGTTTGTCCCATGGGAGCTCATAACGGATAATTTATTTAGTTGTATATGCTTGATAAGTTAATTTTCCACCATGTTCTCTTTATCTTTGATATACCTAATCTCAAATTCAAACTCACTGATCATGGCCAAGCACCAAGCCTTGCTGCCAAGAATATATTTCCTCTGCATCTTCAATGCAATGTATGATCACTACCAGCTAAAGATTATGTGTCAGGTATATATTCTCGTGCTCATTCAACTTCTATGACTCATAGCATGCCACCTGTCCATCCTACATAATGACTCCGCCAAGTCCTCTCTTGCAAGAATATGTACATACTACAAACTTTTTGTGTGGATCTACAATCTTTAACATTGGTGCATGTTTCAACAACTGCTTGAGCTACTCAAAACTAGACGTGCACTCCTTTGTCCATTCAAACTTATCACCTTTCCTCTACAATGATGTGATATGATATGCAAACTGTGATACGTTCCTCATGAACCTCATGTAATAACCTACTAATATTATGAAGGATCTCAGGTCATCTACATTCGTCGTAGCTTCCAACTCCATGATAGCTATTAACTTTTTTGGATCCACTTTTATGCCCTCATTGGAGACAACATGTCCCAAGTAATGTACCTCAATCTGAAAGAAACTACACTTGCTGAGGTTAGAATACAACAGATGCTCTCTCATCAATTGCAACATTGCTGCTAAATTTTCTGCATGCTCTTCTTCATTTCTAGAATATACCAATATATCATCAATTAACATAATAACAAACTTATCCAGGTATGGAAGCAACACGCTATTCAACAAGCACATAAAGGTAGTTGTAGCATTAGTTAAACCAAATGGAACTACAAGAAACTCATAATGCCCATATTTGGTCCAAAAAGTTGTCTTGTAGATGTCTTCTTCTTTAATGTGTACCTAGTGATATCAGGAACTCAGATCAATATTTGAGAACATTGTTGCTCCCTTCAATTGATTTAACATATCACCAATCCTTGGCAATGAATACCTATTCTTGATGGTCACTTTGTTCAATTGCTTGTAGTCAATGCATTATTTGAGAATACCATCTTTCTTCTTCAAAACCAGTACCAGTGTGCCCCATGGTGATATACTTGTCCTAATGTATCCCTTTTCAAACATTTTGTTCAACTACAACTTCAATTCTACCAACTCAGGTGTACTCATCCTATAAGGTTCATTTGATGTCGAAGCTACCCCTGGAACCAACATAATAGAAGAGTCTACTTCCCTGTGAGGTGGAAACTCTGAAATATCTGAAGGAAATACATCTTGAAACAGTTGTAGAACTAGGTACCTTCTCAAAACATCTGCATCCTCAACTTCCTTACCCTTTTCTCTAGAAATGTGCATTGTTAATAACACACCATTTTCTGTGACTGCGCTTTGCCTACACAGCTGCCACCATCCTAATTGATGTTTCTTTCTTCTTTCCTCACAAAAATCTTGGTTCTCCATTGTCAAACAAGCACTCAATGGATTTCTCATAACAAACCACCTTGGTTCTATGAAGGTACAACCAATCCATTCCCAATAAAATATTGTATGCTCCCAATGATAATACATTCAAATGTCTTACAGTAGGCATACCCTTCAAATCAAATGCACAAGCTCTTATGCAATCATGAACTCACTTCTTTGTACCTGTATCCATTTGTACTAACCCAAATCCTACGTGCACTTCTTTATTCAAACCACACTTATCCACCAAGTAAGGATTAACATAGCTATAATTATACACAGAGTCAATCAAAACATAAACAACTTGATCACAAAGCTTACCATCCATCTCAATGAATGATGCTTGATCGTCTGCTTGTTTGTTATCCAATGTTGCATAGATACGAGGAACAATCTGACCAACATCCCCAACAGTCTGCTCCTCTTGTACACTATATATTTGAGGCCTATGAGCGTGTTTCTGTAGATAATATCTCATGTGATGATCTTTTCCAAAATTCCATCACTCTCTAGGATTCGAGGCTGCATCCTTCTTTTTCTCCTCATATTGAGGTCCTTGTCCTTTCTCAGATGTATTGAAATTCTTAGATGGCATTGCATTCTATTTCTTACCTCAATATTGAGGTCTTTCTTGCTTCTTGTCCCATTTTCTTTTGTTCTTTGCATTACCTTTTGCAATTTGGCTTAGTCTCAAATCTAGCTTCGATTGCTCATAGTAGTGATTTATATTTCCGATGGCCTGCTCAAATGGTCTAGGCTCATCGAACTCAATATTATCTTTGAATGAAATCGGTAGCCCACTAGCAAACCTCTGAATCTTGGCCTTCTCCTCCTTTAGGTAAGGCAAATACCTCAATAACTCCAAGAACCTGCTAGTGTAGTCCTCATCTGTCATCAATCTCATCTTTAACTCATAGAGTTATTTTTCCTTGTCATCAAAGTATCTCCTTGATAGGTACTTATTCTTGAATAGTTGCTTGAACTCATTCCAGGTCAATTCCTCCTCATGAATACTTCTAAAATTCTTCACATCTTCCCACCAAATATCTTCTTTATCTTTGAGACTGAATGTAGCTATTCTGGCTTTCATATTCTTTGAGTAATTATGCAACCTAAAGAATTTCCTCATGCTGAGAAACCATGCCTCTCCATCCTGTGATTTCTTCCTCTCTCCATCAAATATAGGTGGATTTCCTTTCTTAAACTCTTTCGGAAAATATCGCTTATCACTCCTCTAACAGTGATAACAATGATGATCATAGTGCCTATCTGAACCAGAACTAGAATAGTGCTTGTGTTCGTCGTCTCTCCTATTCGAAGTATCCAATAACCTAACACCTCTCACTGTGTCATCTCTATCCGACCTATGACCACCATGCAATATACTGCCATATGCCCCTTTAGTTTTTTCATCCTACTCATGGTTGATCTGAAAGGGTCCTTGTTCCTACAATTCTGACAAACTCTGAATTATCACTGCATTTACCTATGATTGTTTCTCCTCTACCTGTATGATTATGTCATTGTCTACATTACAACTCCTTATTCCTTCCTTCAATCTTCTCACTGTCTCTTCTAAATCAGAAGGTTTCCAAACACCACGTTGCTCATTTGATCCATAGGGAGAGGCTCTAGAACTATAGTCTACCATTTTTCTAATCATCTTTGATATTATTCCTACAATGTGTATCATGTCAACTAAACCAAATCAAAATAAAACAACATACCTTAGCATAATTTGGGGAGGATACCTCGTCTGCAAGATCAAACAATCAACATAATACATGTATAACATAATCATGATAGCATAGATACATATAATACATAAGCATATAACTACATAACTTATCATTCTTGCTAGATTCCAGTCATCAATGCATGACCATATGAACTACACATATTGTGACCTCATGCATGACACTAACCACCACATCATTGTACAGTTGACCACATGTGAACACTAATGTGCATAATAAATGCATAATCAACCACACACTGATCACAACGTATTCCACAAGAACACCATTAAATTCCATGGGAACCTCACTACAACCATAGTCCATACCATACTAATGCAACAAGCACATTGTCTTACAACACAAGAAACATATATGCAACTAGTAGGAATGCATGACCAACACACAACCCATCTAGTCTTAGTGGTGAACCTTGCTTTGATACCACTCCGTAACAACCTCCTCCTACATCTACCCAAGTAACTGACCAATAGGGCTAAACATGTGATGAGTAGTTACTAGATATGATTTGACCTCCTAAGTCACTTTAAGGAAGTGGAGCTGATAGAAGCAGACCATACAAACCTTCCACATCAGCAACAGGATTCCCGGGAACCATCCCAACCTCTAAGGTAACCAACCCCTAGGTCCCACTAAGTTTTCTGACCATTTAACCCCTAGACGCTCCCCTGATATGGACAAGCATGCGGCTAGGAGGCTCCAAAACCTCCCACATCATGGGTATGAATGTGCCTAGGGGCTTTCTGCCATTGTTGTGATTGTGTCTCCAAGATTTCAACCACTTTTTTAGGCCAAGAGCCCAGGTCAGTCTCCAGAACTCAATGACACTTTCATAATTGCAACATAGCAATAGAATAATGATACACATATGATTACTTGATGAAGGACTTGGTTGGACCCCAACTAGCTATGACAAGCATTTCATCAAACATGTCACTAATATATAATCTACAGGTGTAAACAACATATCTGAGCATAGGGATCTCATACTTATATGAGAATCACTAAGAATAATTGTTCCCTTATATCATTAGCTGCATTATCATCTATTCTGTCATAGATACATTATTAATTCATTTAAAAATAAAAACATGAGGAGAGCTATATATCATTCCTATCATAAAACATGCTTATAACCAACATAATAACAAAAAAAATATCAAGGATACATCAATCATAGAATCCACATATAAACTAGTAAATTTATACATAAGACATCAAATAAATAAGCTCTTATTGATGAATAGAAATGCCAACCTGTGATGGGACTACCATGTTCACGTGACCATAGAATGCTTGAGCCAATACTCTCTTCACCCATTCACCCTTGTGCCATATTCCCAGCATGAATGTGGGATCTCATAAAAAAACATCCATCAAAACCATCCATGAATTTTGGAGGCCAAACCACCTCAACCCATCAAAGAGTGATTCCACCTCATGGTCGGACATCACAATCATCACCAAATTGTTTTCTACCTAAGCTTTCCAAGGTTCCAAAGCATTTTTCCAACTATGGCTTCCAGGACTAGTAACTCAACCCACCAAGGGTCTCCAGAGCATTTTTCCAACCAAGGCTTCCAAGACTAGTAACTCAACCCAAGCTATTAGAAGGCTTCTAGAGCGTTTGTCCAACCATGGCTTCCAGGAACTAGTAACTTAGCCCAACGTAAAGGAAACATGGGAACCATCCCCAAGAAAAAGAAATGAACCCACAACACCATGGATATCCAGTAAATCGCATGGCTAGGAAAATCCATTGTCGGTCGAGGAAATACTCCATGCCAATGACACATCATGACCAACAAACCAAATTCATATGCCATGCATGCTAAAACTAGTGAGAAAAACATACATGAAACTTGGTAACTGTAAGAAAACCTGCTCTAGTTGCTAATCCTGATGTCCTCTTGCACTTTGCTGCTCTTCCTTTGCTCCAAAAATACAAGTATGCCACGCTCTCCAAGAGTGCCTCAAGAAAAATCTAAGTGTCCAAAAGTATGAGAGAGAGAGAGAGATAATAGTGATAGAACTCTAAAATTGAATTGAAAAATGTTTGTGAACTGATCCTCAGAAGCCTTTTTATTAATGAGGCCTCTATTTTCTTCATTTTCCATTACTTTCCTTCATTTTCCTCTTAACATGGAAAATGTGATGCTTCACCTCCATTTTCTCCTAATTTGCATTATTTTCATAAATAAATGTGTCAAATGTCATTTTTCTATTCCAAGTCCTTTGTCGTTGCCTTTGCCAGTTTCCTTAGAAATTAATCAATCACTAGCGATCCCCATCACTATGATTTTGCCCAAAATTCAACTTCGAATAAGAGTCCCATCAACCGTGGTTATTATTCTACCTTTATTAACTTTTATTACATGGCATGTTCATAAGGGTTGTTACTGAACCCTCCCCGTTGGGAGAACATCATCCTTAGTGTTCAACAACACCTACAACCAACAAGGCTACTTTAAGAAAAACATATACCCATGGAGCTTTATAATTTGGCTCGTTGTGGTATTTACAATGATCATTATGCTGAGAAGAAAACCAACAAAAAAACATCACAAATATAACATCATAATGACATGACAACCATACCACTTATTGGAGCTTTATAACTTAGCTCATGGATGTATTTACATCCATATACATATGTATATATACCAAACATCACCAAATCATGTACCAAAATATATACCAAAACATCTTCCCAGACAGTGAATAAGGAAGGATATATAACCCACATATGATTTTCCATCTCCCATGTAGCTTCATCGGGCCTAAAGTGCTTCCATTGCAATTTAACGTTCTTGATTTCTCGGATCTGGAGGATGAGAATCTTTCTCTCCAATATAAACTGAGGATACAACTAGAATTCTCCATCTGGCTCCACCTACAATACAAACCACTCAATCACATGATTAACATATTTAACATACTTCTAAGCAGTGACATATCGAAAACATTATGGACGTTCACTGTCAGAGGCAGTGCAAATCGATGGTCTATTGGTCCAATCCTCTCAACAATAATGAACGGTCCACAAAATCAGGGTGCCAAATTGGCACATTATCCAATCCGCAAAGATCTTTTCTTTGGTTTGATGTGCAAGTGCATCTATTCCCCAACCTAGAACTCCTTGAACAACCTATTTGGATCTGTATAGCTCTTCTTCCTATCTTGTTTTTCTTTAAAATTCTCCTTAATTACTTGAATATCTTGCTCTGTGTCTACCAACTTGTCCTATCCAATCAAAAGCCTGTTAAGTGGATCACCCTAACTAATGTGAGTATTACAACTCCGCCCATACAATGCCTCAAATAGACTTGTCCTCAAGGATTCTTGATACCCATTGTTGTAAGCAAACTCTTCCAGTGGAAGGTACTCTTCCCACTTCTGTTGCTAATGCATCATATACATTCTCCACATGTATTCCACTATTATGTTGATCCTCTTTGTTTGTCCATCTTTTGGTAGATGATAAGCTACACTAAATTCCAACCCTATGCGCAAACTTGCAAATACCTCCTTCCAAAATTTGGAAGTGAACTTCCTATCCCTGTCTCACATAATCTTCTTCAGAACTCCATGGAATCTCACCACGTTCCTTATGAAGACCTGTGCTACATTAGTCTTCAATAATGTAGACTTCAATGGAATGAAGTGCGTTACCTTTGTCAACCTATCCACCACTACCATGATAGAATAATGTTGTCTCTAATGTGCTCAGAAAATGTATGATAAAGTACTTGGAAATGACCTGCCATTTTAACTCTAGAATCACAATCGGCTGTAGCATTCCAATTGGATACTTACACTATGCCTTCACTTGCTAAAAATCCAAGCACCTAGCCACAAAATATACTATATCCTTCTTCGACTTTGGCCAAAAATAAAACTTTTTCATTACATTCAATGTATTCTAGCAGCCTAGATGCCTTGAATATGCTTCTGCATGAAAATCCCTCAAGTTCACCTTATTGAGCTCATTGTTGTATGCAACATATATCCTATCCCCAAATCTAACCAGTCCATCTTTCATGAGATGATAGTCCACATCCCATCCACCTACACCTATAACAATACCTGTATCTGTACCTGTACAACCTCCTGTACTTGTACCTGTACTCTGCTACAACATATGCAGAATCTCCATATACCTCTCATCCTCCTCACCTGTCTTCAACATCCTATCCCGTAGATCTGTCCTGTAGGAGCTCATAGCTGGTAAGTGATTTACCTGTATCTGCCTCCTAAGAGAATATGCCATCATGTTCTATTTACCTTTGATATACCTGATCTCAAATTTGAACTCACTGTTCGTGGCCAACCACTAAGCCTGCATGTCATTCAAATTTGGTTTCTCAAATAGATACCACAAACCACCGGGATCACTCTTCAATACAAACCTCCTACCCAGAAGATAGTGCCTCCACATCTTCAATGCATGTGTGATTGCTGCCAACTCAAGATCAAGTGTCAGTCGGTTCTTCTTGTGCTCATTTGGTTTTCGTGACACATAGCATACCACCTATCCATCCTGCATAAGGACTCCACCAAATCCTTTGTTGCAATCATTTGTACATACTACAAATTCTTTATCAGGATCTCCAATATTTAACACTAGAGCATGTGTCAACAATTGCTTGAGCTACGCAAAACTGGCCTCGCACTCCTTAGTCCATTCAAACATTTTACCTTTCCTTTGTAATGATGTGATAGGATAGGTAATCTGCGAGAGGTTCCTAATGAACCTCGTGCAATAACCTGCCAATCCTATGAAGGATCTCACCTCACTACATTCCTGGGAGCTTCCCACTCCATGATAGCTGTTAACTTTTCTAGATCCACTGTTATGCCCTCCTTGAAGATAACATGTCTTGATTAATGTACATCGGTCTGAAATAAACTACACTTATTGAGCTTAGCATACAACTGATTCTCTCTCAATAATCTCAACAATACTTCTAAATGCTCGACATCCTCTTATTAATTTTTATAATATACAAATATATCATTAATGAACACAATATCAAACTTATCCAAGTACAGATGCAACACACTATTCATCAAGCACATAAAGGTAGCTAGAGCATTAGTTAAACCAAATGGAACTGCAACAAACTCATAATTCCCATACCTGGTCTGGAAAGTTGTCTTGTAGATGTCTTTTTCTTTTATGCATACCTGGTGATATCTAGAACTCAGATCAATCTTTGAGAACCTGTGACTTCCTTCAACTAATCAAACAAGTCATCAATACTTAACAATGAATACCTATTCTTGATGGTCACTTTGTTCAATTTGTTGTATTTAATGCATAATCTGAGAGTACCATCTTTCTTCACAAATAGTAATAGTGCACCCCATGGTCATATGCTTGGCCTAATGTATCCCCTGTCCAACATTTACTTCAACTACAACTTCAAATCTACCAACTCAGGTGTACTGATCCTATAAGGTGCTTTTGATGCCAGAGCTTCCCCTCGCATCAAATTAATAGAAAAGTCTACTTCCATGTGAGATGGAAACTCTGAAATATCTGTAGGAGATACATCATGAAACTGTTGTAGAACTGGGTACCTGCTCAAAACATCTTCATCCTCAACTTCCTTACAATTTTCACTAGAAATGTGCACTAAAAATAAGTGACACCCTTTTTTGTGACTACACTATGTCTTCAAAGTTGTCACCATTCTAACGAATGTTGCTTTCTTCTTACCTCGCAAAAATCTTGCTTTTCCATTGTTGTCCAAGCACTCGATGCCTTTGTTATAACAATCCACCTTGGTTCTATGAAGGTACAACCAATCCATGTGTTGGGTACCTATAATACTAGTGATTACCAAATTAATATGGTAGTTGTACCCCTTATTAATATTGTTGTGCCCCTATTGCCCCCATATTGTTATTACTGTGCCCCATAGAGTCCCTCTGTTGTTATTTTTGTGGCTTTATATTATTATTGTTAGGTCGACTGGGTTATATTGTGACTCCTCAGACTCCTATATATAGAAAGGAGGTTTTGTCATTTGTATCATCCAAGAATTGTTCATCTGTGTAATGTAAAGGAGGTTTCCCCCTCGAAGAAGCTAAATTCTAAGGCGTTGATCTATCGTTTCTATCTTTCTTGAAGTTGGTTTCATAACATTTGGTATCAGAGCTTTGGATTCTACGGTTTTGCTGCTCCAAATAGGTCATCGTGGAATTTTCACTATAACTATTTTTCTGTTACGTTTTAGAAGCTAAACAAAAAACCCATTTGAGAATAAATCGTGCTGCATCTCTGGTCCAAATTTAAGAACTTTTCACGCTATATGTGCGGAGATATGATCTGAGGAAGTTGGTCTTCTTGCAAACTCCTGAATTACATTCCAAACAAGTGACCTAGGGAAAATCGTCATAACTTTCTCTCTGAGCATCGAATTGAAATTTTGTAAGAAGGTGCAGAAAGAGGACAGACTCTAGTTTCTTGTATGTATTTTTTAGAGCCAAAGGTTGAAACAATGGCTCGTGGTATGTCATACAAGTTCGCTCTACTGAACTAATCTATAAGGAGGTCACTGTGGGACATTTTACATAACACTTCATTGGAGAATCCAATTTGGATCAGACTAGTGGCATTAGAAAGAGGACACAGAGGGCTACTATAAGTTGTAATTTCAAAACTAGATGATCTGAAAGTACAAAGATACATCAGAGGCAATATCGAGCTCCTACAAAGTGAAAACAGGTGTGTAGATTCTTTTAAATTTTTTCTTAAGATTGGTGTGAAAATTTATTTCGAAGGAATTCAAAGGGCATATTAGAGAATTATTATCGGTAACTGATGGCCTGAGGAAATAAAATGTAAACACCTAGTAAGGAACCTGAAAGCTCGAGCATGACTCATGAAGAAGAGGAAAAAATGTTACATGATATATCAAAATTACAAGAACAAGTGCATAAAATGTCACGCTCACAAAAGCTAACCGAAACTAAGATAAATGGCGTGGAATCTAATATAAATGGTGTGGAATCTAAGATAAAGGGCATGGAAGCTAATATGGATGATTTGAAGATAGATTTGAAGACAGACATGGCAGATTTGAAGGCAGATTTGACAAATGTTCTTCAAGAAATACTTACTAATGGTGAAAGGGGAGTAAAGGAAACTCATGATGAAAACAAAGGAAATGTTAATCATGATTTCATAGACTCTACTATTGGATCGAAGACGTACCATATTCCAAAAATCGATATGAGGAAGTTTGATGGCAAGGATCTTGCAACATGGATATTATAGATGGAGCAATTTTTCGATCTTAATAATGTGCAAAACACACAAAAGGTACGTATTGCAACTTTATATTTGGAACCAAATCGGTTTGTATGGTATCAATGACTTTGCTCTCATAAACAATTGATCACTTGGGCAATTTTTATGGAAGAATTGATAACACATTATGAGGATACAAAAAGCAACAATTTTTTTAGCCAATTGATAAGTCTCAAACAAAAGGGTTCAATAATGGAGCACATTAAGGAGTTCCAAAAATTAAACATAAGGGTAAAAGATATTCCAGAGCAGCATAGGATTGATGTGTTCATAGGGTATTTAAAGGATAATATCCAACATGATGTTCGCCTTTGGGAACCCGATTCATTAGAGAAGGCATTCAGGTTAGCAAGAAAAATGGAAAGCAAAATTATGGCAACCAAGGAGCATACCCCTCACAACTATAAAGATGGAAGTGTTGTCCCTAGTCTTCCACAACCTACAAGGTTGACACCACAACAATTGGAAGAAAAAAGAGCAAAAAGGCTTGGTTACAGTTCTGATAGTAAATACACTAAAGGTCATAAGTGTGCTGAGAAGAAATTATTCTACATAGATTGTCAAGAGAAAGAAGAAAAGGAGAAAGAAAGGTCAAAAGAAGAGGATATACTCTAGGAACAAAGCCTAGATGAAGAACAAATGAATCTGACGATATCTTGTAATGTATTGGCAGGAATTACCACTCCTCAAAGCATCAAGATATAAGGACAAATCAAGAAGCCAAAGGTAATAGTGTTGGTTGATTCAGGAAATACCCACAATTTTATTCATTGTAAGGTAGCAAAAGAATTGAATTGCTTCCTATATCCAGCACCAGAGTGTCAAGTGATGATTGCAAATGGAGGAACAATAAATTTCTCTGGAAAATGCCATAATGTCAAGCTATGCATGGGAGAATATGTATTGACTAGCCCAATGCTTTCCATTCCAATGGGAGGTGCTGATGTTGTACTAGGAGTCCAATGGCTACAATCCTTGGGTATAATAGCCTTTAATTTTCAATAACTTTTCATGAAATTTTCTATGGAAGGAAAGGAAGTTGTATTAAGGGGTATTGCAGGGAAACCAGGAAAGATAATCAGCTCTAATGGTATGACAAAGCTGCTAAAAAAGGAACAAAGAGGTGTAATTGCGCAATTATGTTCGCTAGATGTTTCCACATCGGAATCATATATTTCTCCAGATCTCCAAAAAGTCTTGGATAATCATTCCAAGGTATTTGAGACTCTTAAAGGTCTCCCACTTGTGCGTGATCATGATCATGCTATTCATATAATTCCAGGAAGTGTTTCTCCAAACATCAGGCCGTACAGATATCCCTATGTCCAAAAGAGTGAAATTGAACGTATGGTTGCAAAAATGCTAGAGGCTGGTATAATTCAACC